>JAJPUD010003065.1:98617-175601 GCA_023553655.1 Myrmecobius fasciatus | reverse complement strand
CATTTAGATCTTATCTTGGTATGTGGTGTTAGGTATGGGTCAAGCCCTAATTTCTTCCACACTAGTTTCCAATTTTCCCAGCAGTTTTTGCCGAATAGTGAGTGCTTATCCCAAAAACTGTGGTCTTTGGGTTTATCAAAAACTAAATTGTTAAGGTTATTGCCTGGATTGTCCTGATAACCAATCCTGTGCCACTGATCAACTGCTCTATTTCTTAGCCAGTACCAAATGGTTTTGATGACCGCTGTTTTATAAAATAGTTTTAGATCTGGTACAGCAAGGTCACCTTCATCTGCCTTTTTTCATTAATCCCCTTGAAATCCTTGACCTTTTGTTCTTCCAAATGAACTTTGCTACTATTTTTTCTAGATCTGTAAAATAATTTCTTGGGAGTTTGATTGGTATGGCACTAAATAAGTAGATTAGTTTGGGTAGTTTTGTCATTTTTATTATATTCGCTCTGACTACCCATGAGCACTTAATATTTTTCCAATTGATTAGGTCTGATTTTATTTGTGTGGAAAGTGTTTTGTAGTTTAGTTCATATAGTTCCTGACTTTCCCTTGGCAGATAGATTCCCAAATATTTTATCTTATCACCAGTTATTTGGAATGGAATTTCTTTTTGTATCTCTTGCTGCTGGACTTTGTTGGTAATATGTAAAAATGCTGATGATTTATGTAGATTAATTTTGAATCCTGCAACTTTGCTAAAGTTGTGAATTGTTTCTAGTAGTTTTTAGTTGAGTCTCTAGGGTTCTCTAAGTATACCATCATGTCATCTGCAAAGAGTGGTAATTTGGTTTCTTCATTACCTACTCTGATTCCTTTTATCTCTTTTTCTTCTCTTATTGCTAAAGCTAACATTTCTAATACAATATTAAGTAGTAATGGTGACAGTGGGCTGCCTTGTTTCACTCCTGATCTTATTGGGAATGGTTTTAGTTTGTCTCCATTACATATGATGCTTGCTGATTGTTTTAAATAGATGCTACTGATCATTTTAAGGAAAAGCCCATTTATTCCTATACTCTCTAGTGTTTTTAATAGGAAAGGGTGTTGGATTTTATCAAATGCTTTTCAGCATCTATTGAGATAATCATATGGTTTTTGTTAGTTTGATTATTAATATAATTGATTATGCTGATAGTTTTCCTGATATTGAACCAGCCCTGCATTCCTGGTATAAATCCTACTTGGTCAAGATGTATTATCCTAGAGATAACTTTCTGTAATCTTGTTGCTAAAATCTTATTTAAAATTTTTGCATCAATATTCATTAGGGAAATGGGTCTATAGTTTTCTTTCTCTGTTTTCACCCTAACTGGTTTAGCTATCAGCACCATATCGGTCTCATAGAAGGATTTTGGCAGTATTCCTTCTGTCCCTATTTTCTCAAATAGTTTGTATAGTATTGGAATTAATTGTTCTTTGAATGTTTGGTAGAATTCACATGTAAATCCATCTGGCCCTGGAGATTTTTTCTTAGGGAGTTGGTTAATAGCTTGTTCTATTTCTTTTTCTAACATGGAGCTGTTTAAATAATTTATATCCTCTTCTTTTAACTTGGGCAATCTGTATTTTTGTAGATATTCCTCCATTTCATTTAGATTATCAAACTTACTGGCATAAAGTTGGGCAAAGTAACTCCTAATTATTGCTCTAATTTCCTCTTCATTGGAGGAAAGTTCTCCCTTATCATTCTTGAGACTAACAATTTGATTTTCCTCTTTCCTTTTTCTTATCAAATTAACTAAAGGCTTATCTATTTTGTTGGTTTTTTCGTAGAACCAATGCTTAGTTTTATTTATTAATTCAATAGTTTTCTTATTTTCAATTTTATTAATTTCTCCTTTTATTTTTAGAATTTCCAATTTGGTATTTAATTGAGGGTTTTTAATTTGTTCTTTTTCTAGTTTTTTTTTTTTAATAATAAGCCCAATTCGTTGATGTTTTCTTTCTCTATTCTATGCAAGTAAGCATCTAAAGATATAAAATTGCCCCTTATAACTGCTTTGGCCGTATCCCACAAATTTTGGTATGTTGTCTCCTTATTGTCATTCTCCTGGATGAAATTATTGATTGTGTCTATGATTTGCTCTTTCACCCATTCATTCTTCAGGATTAGATTATTTAATTTCCAATTAACTGTTGGTTTATTTTCTCCTGGCCTTATATTGCATGTGATTTTTATTGCATCATGGTCTGAAAAAGATGCATTTACTATTTCTGCCTTTCTGCATTTGATTTTGAGGTTTTTATGCCTTAACACATGGTCAATTTTTGTATAGGTTCCATGGACTGCTGAGAAAAAAGTAAATTCCCTACCATCTCCATTCAACTTTCTCCATAGATCTATCATACCTAACTTTTCTAACAATTGGTTTATCTTCCTAGTTTCTCTGTGGTTTGATTTATCTAATTCTGAGAGAGCAAGGTTGAGATCCCCCACTAGTATAGTTTGACTGTCTATTTCTTCTTGCATCTCTCTTAATTTTTCCCCTAGGAATTTGGATGCTATTACACTTGGTGCATATATATTTAGTATTGATATTGCTACATTATCTATGGTACCCTTTAATAAAATACAGTTTTCTTCCTTATCTCTTTTGATTAGATCTATCTTGGCTTTTACTTGATCTGAGATAAGGATTGCTACCTCTGCTTTTTTTTGTTCACCTGAGGCATAATATTTTCTGCTCCAGCCTTTTACCTTCATCCTATATGTGTCACTATGTTTTAGATGTGTTTCTTGTAGACAACATATTGTGGGATTCTGGTTTTTAATCCAGTCTGCTATCTGCTTCTGCTTTATGGGAGAGTTCATCCCATTCACATTCACAGATAGAATAACTAATTCTTTATTTCCTGCCATCTTATTTACCCAAGTTATGTTTTCCCCTTTCCTTTCCACTTTCTCCCTTCCCCCCTCCCCAGTACTTTGCTTTTGATGACCCCCTACTCCAAACAATACTCCACCCTTTAGATCCCTTCCCCCTGTTTTTACTCCTTTCCCCTGATTCTTCTATTTCCCCTTCTATTAGTTTATCCCTTTCTTTTCCTCCTTTCCCTCCCACTTCCCTCTAGCAACAGACAAGTTTCTATGTGAAATCAAGTGTCTGATATACACTTTTAGAGCCCAACCTGATGAGAGTAAGATTTACACAATGCTCATCTCCCTCCCTTCTTTCTCTCAATTATATTAGGTTTTCTTTGCCTCTTCAAGAGATTTTACCTTGTTTTTACCTCCTTTTTTTTTAGATCTTATGTTACCACTTTTCCCCTCTTTTCCCCAGTATGACAACCTTTCCCCCTCTAGTTCTCTTTTTCATATTATCAAAGTAATATCTAGTTAATTATACCCCCAAACTTTAAGTATCCCCCTAGTAGAAATAAAGTTCTCAAGAGTCTTTTCCTTTTTACCTTTTTATGTATCTCTTGAGTTCTGTGTTTGGATGTCGAATTTTTTGTTCAGATCTGGTCTTTTCATTAGAAATAGGTGAAATTCACCTATATCATTGAATGACCATCTTCTTCCCTGGAGGATAATGCTCATTCTAGCTGGATAGGTTATTCTTGGCTGTAATCCAAGTTCCTTTGCCCTTCGGAATATCTGGTTCCAGGCCCTTCGATCCTTCAATGTGGAGGCTGACAGATCCTGTGTGATTCTAATTATTTTTTTTTTAATTTTATTTTATTTGCATAACATATGTGTGGGTAATTCTTCAACAATAACCCTTACATAGCTTTCCGTTACAAATTTTTCCCCCCAACTCCCCACCCCTCCCCTAGATGGCAGGATATCCACTACATGTTAATTATGTTAAAATATTGGCAAATCGAATATATGTATACATATTTCCAAACTTATCATTGTTGTGCAAGAAAAATCTTATCTACACAAACGATATATCACATAAAGGAAACACCATGTAAGCAAACATCAATCAAGGAGTATGAGAATGTTATGTTGTGGTCCACATTTCGCATCCCTCTCTCTGGGTGTATATGGCTTTTTTCAGTGAACAATTGGAGGTGGTTTGAAACATTTCATTGTTGAAGAGAGCCATGTCCATCAGAAATAATTGTCATATAGTACTGTTGTTGCCGTGTATAATGATCTCCTGGTTCTGCTCATTTCACTCAGCATCAGTTCATGTAAGTCTCTCCAGGCCTCTCTGAAATCATCTTGCTGGTCATTTCTTACAGAACAATAATATTCCATAATATTCATATACCATAATTTATTCAGCCATTCTCCAATTGAAGGGCATCTATTCAATTTCCAGTTTCTAGCCACTACAAAAAGGGCTGCCACAAACATTCTTGCACATGTGGGGCCTTTTCCTTCCTTTATGATTTCTTTGGGATATAAGCCCAATAGAAATGCTGCTGGGTCAAAGGGTATGCACAGTTTGATAACTTTTTGAGCATAGCTCCAAATTGTTCTCCAGAATTGCTGTATCCGTTCACAGCTCCACCAACAATGCGTGATTCTAATTATTGATCCTCGCTATTTGAATTGTTTCTTTCTAGCTACTAGCAGAATCTTTTCCTTGGTGCTATAATCCTGAAATTTAGCCACGATATTCCTTGGGGTTTTAATTTTGGGGTCTCTTTCACGAGGTGATCAGTGAATTCTTTCAATGCCAATTTGCCTTCTGATTCTAAAACTTCAGGGCAGTTTTCTTTCAGGATTTCCTGAAAGATAGTGTTTAGATTCTTTTTTTCATCATGGCTTTCAGGAAGTCCAATAATCCTTTGATTGTCTCTCCTAGATCTGTCTTCCAAGTCAGTTGTTTTTCCTAGGAGATATTTCATATTTTCTTCTAATTTTTCATTTTTTTTGTTTTTGTTTGACTGATTCTTGAAGTCTTATTGAGTCATTCACTTGCATTTGTTCAATTCTTATTTTTAAAGTGTTGTTTTCTTCAGTTACCTTTTTAAGCTCCTTTTTTAACTGGCCAATTGAATTTTTTTGTTCATTGCACTCATTTTCCACTTCACAGATTTTATTTTTCAATAAGTTGGTGTCTTTTTCATATCTCTTTTGCAGGGCATCATATCCTTCTTGCAAGATATTGTATCCTTCTTGCACTGATTTCAATTTATTTTCCCATTTATCCTCCAGCTCTTTTATTAGGTTCTTTAAGCAATCTTGCAGAAAGGCCTTTTGAAAAGGGGACCAGTGATGGTCCTTAATAACTTCTTTTGGAGTTTTGTCTAAAGGAACCTCAGGATCTGGGGTCATCACTTCTTTCTCTTGATAAAAGCTGTCTATGGTGAGAGCTCTCTTTTGCTTCTTTATTTTTTTTTAGACAGCATGGATATCTCTTTAAGGTAGGGAAAAAAAAAACGGCAGCTGAAAGGGCAGCTGAAGATCTTTTCCCTGGGGCACTTTGGCGATTAACTTAAGGTGCTGGGCCAGTGGGGGCTAGGACTAAGTCGGAATTACTCCTTAAACAAGATAAGTCTGCCAGAACACCTGCCCCCAATCAGGGCAGAGTATCCCGAGTACCTCAGATAAACTCCAGTTGTTTGGAATTTGGAGTTTGGAGTTTCTGCCACGATGAGCTGAGCTGAATCCCACCCTCACTTCCGGCCTACACCAGAGTCCTCTGACACCGGAGTCCTCTGTTTATCCCTCTGTCCGAGTTAGACAAACCTGATGTGAAGTTCTTCAGAGATATCAGCAAGCAGTGTCCAAATATTTCTGGATTCGTTGACTTGAAGATCAGTTCAGAGGCTTATTTTATTGTTGATTTGAGAGAAGATCGGAGGAGGATGAAGAGAGTCACCTTTTCACTCCACCATCTTGGCTCCACCTCCCTCTGAATTTGATTTTCTGAGAATTATTCAAAGGGCATTAAAAAGGGGTGCATGAACTTCTTTCTTGCTTTAGAAACATATGATGGATTCTTTACTAATAAACTGAAATAGGTCATCTAATTATTTAAATGTTTAAAAATTGTCAATTGAATTATTTATTCCATAGTTTTCTTATACCCAGTATTAAAATGGGTTGACTTTTGCTCTATTATTCTCTTTTAATTGTTGCTATTCTGTTTTTTCATTAAATGTAATTGTGGAATTATATTCAGTTATTTAAATTGTCTTAAACTTTTAGTTTTGTCTTGATATTTTCAGTGATATAATTAGCATGACATTTTTAGTCTATTGTTACATTGTACCTTATTTCATTGTTCAGTTCCTTAATCTTTTCTAAGCTTCCAGAACGTTACAATTGATATTGTTTATTTTACTGTAAGCTTCTAACATTTAACTTGTTAGTATAATGCTTCTAGCACTATGTACATGTACAATTTAATAGGAACCATTTAATAATGAAGGCCATCTACTGATAATGTCTAGTAAAGTAGCAGCTTGACTAGAGAAACATTTATTTTGAAAAAGCTTTTTCTCTTACAGACTTTGCCTTATAATGACTTGGGAGTAATCTAAATACAGCCAGATTTCTTATTCTTCTGACCTAGTAAATGATCACTTCACCACCTTACTTTTGTCTTTCATGAGGAAAAAAAAACCCAAATTAGCAAATTGGGTAAATGCAGGTGATTCAGAAGTAGCTACTTATACACAGTGGAGAAAATGATGATTTTTTTTAGCCATTGAAACAGAGTATCTAATTACAAATAGTAATAATAGTAACAATGACAGTTGCCACAAAATCTCACAGTTGGGAGGAAGTTTAAAGGCCATCCTATACCTGAACAAGAATCTTCTCTTACAAACATGCCTTCTTTTAAAAATTTTCTTTTAACCTTTGGAGACTTTTAATGAGGAGGGAACTCATTGCCTTCCAAGTCATTCCATTCAATTTCTAGATAACTGTGTCTTTGAAAAAGAAAAGTTGTTTATTCTCATTTCTTCTACTTCTCTCCTCATTCATTCTTCAAATCTTTGCAGTCTAGCTTCTAATGTCATCACTTAACTTGAAGTGCTTTCCTCAGTAATCATTAACCCCCAAATTGATATTTTCATTAATCTCATCATTCTTTACTGCTTTGTCACATTTGAAATTGTTGACTCCCTCCCTTTGTACATATCTCTTTTTATTCTTGTGATTCTACCTTTCTAATTGCTCTTTTTCAGTCTCCTTGTCTCCTAATTATAGGTGTATTCTGATACACTTTCTAAGGGACTTCATTAGCTATCACAGGTTCAATTATAATCTCTGTACAAATGATGCTTAGACTTTTATATCCAGCTCTAAATTTCCTTCTGAGCTCTGGTCCCTCATAACCTGGTTCTATTGGACATTTTGAACTGGATGCCTTTCCCATAAGCAACTCATACTCAGCATATTCAAAAAAGAGCTTACTTTCTATACCCCCACAAAAAAGCAACAAAAAAATCCTCAACGTAACCCCTTTTTTGAACTCTTTCCGCCAAGGATTTTATCATCCTTCCAGTCATGTGTTTTCCCACTTTTATAATCATTCTCAAGCCCTGATCCTTCTTCACCTTACATATCTAATCAATTTGCATTTATATTTCTCCAATATATCATCCATCCATCACAGCCCAAGTAGCAGTAGCAAGTACCAAGTCATGAGTAAAGTGTGGAACTAGCATCTAGTGCTCCTTCCTGGCCTGACCCAAGCTAGCTTTAGGCATATAAACAAAGACTGAACCTGTGATGTCATTAGCATCAATAATTTACTTAAGCTTTTAATCCTTTATGCACTTTTTATTTTCAGTTTTTAGTAAGAGCATTCCTTAGCTTGAGAAATTAACTTTCGGGGCAGCTAGGTGGCACAGTGGATAGAGCATCAGCCCTGAAGTCAGGAGCACCTGGGTTCAAATCTGGTCTCAGACACTTACCATTCCCTAGCTATGTGACCCTGGGCAAATCACTTAACCTCAATTGCCTCAGCAAAAAAAAAGAAAAGAGAGAGAGAGAAATTAACTTTCAAAAAATTAAGAATTTAAGAAGCAACTTTGATATGGTATGGTAAAGAAAGCACTGGGGTTTAGTCAGAGGACTTCCATTTGGTTGGAATGAGTGCAAACTTGGATTAGTGTATTCTTTGAACTATAACTCTCTTCTGATTCCTGAATCCACAAAGAACAGAGGGAAGCATATCAAACTTCTCTCTGTGAAATCAAAGAAGCTTCTCTAATTTCTAAGACAGAGATTTTACTACTTGGGCAGGTTTCTAGCCTCATTTTCCTTTTTCTGCTTAACCTTGGGTTTCAGCTTTTCTTTAGCATCTCTTCTATCAAACAAGGAACTTCTCACAAAACCTATTTTATAGCTAGCTATAATGCTAGCAACATCATCTTGCCAATTTCTTTCCCTAGGTCAGTCTCTGAAGCATCCTTGAGTAGCAATCTTTGACAAGCAGCTTCTAGTTTAATAATCCTTTTATACAGGGAGAGCTGCAGTAACAATTTTACTGATAAGGAAATCTGTAATTGGACAAGAAGCTCTCTATAAAGATAACCAACCAAAGAAATATTAGGATGAAACTATAGATGGATACAATTTCTTCATCTTTTAGTATGAGCTAGCCAAACTGCTGTTTTTCTGTGGCTTTGAGACCTTAATAAATGACTTCACACCTATTTAAATCTATTTAAATGCTAAACAGAGTTCGAAACTCAGTCTGGGATGGCAGCAAAGTCACCAAAGCCTGCCGTTTTAAAGAGAAACTTTGGGAGAATTCTCTGCTCATGCTACCTGTGTCCCTGATTCAGAAACTTCCTAGCAAGACATCCAAGGTAGAAGCCTTGCTAAAGCTAACGCCTGGTGAATCTGGAGAAAGAAGTAAACATATTTTGGAAATGGAAGAGAAAGAAGAACTGAAGAGACAAAGTAAATCAAGAAGTCAAAGTATATACAGAGGAAAAGTATTTTCAGAATTTCTTCAGACCCAAGATCTGGTCATGTTATCTTCAAGTTGCACCAACAGCAATGCATATGAAAATAGATCTGATGAAGAATTCATTGACTTTCCTTTTCCAGCCCAAATAGAAGACTTGGGAGACTCCTTTGTGTTTTTCACATTCTGATCTGCATCTCAGGCTGCTGAAGGTGATGAAAATGAAGACAAAAGTAAAGATAATGGTGGTGAAATCAGTGGTGAAGGCACAACTGAAAATGATGACAAACCTTATGAGGATGCTATTTTCTGGGATTATTGTACATTCCTAGATTAAAAACCTTTGACAGGACTAGGCACATCATTCTGGGGACTGATTCAAGAAGAATCCAAACTAAGTTCATCTCAGTGGATACCTTCAAGGTCTTGAAATGGATAATTTACTAGTACTTCCTTTGAACTTTGGTGCTGGCCAAGGACTTCACACTCCTGTGGTCATCAAGATACCCTCAGAACTTTCAAAACCCCTTCCTAGACATTGGAGTTTCCTCTGCCAGCTTCTCTTATTTTACCTATTACTGTTCATCACCTGTGGTAACTTGACTTCCTCTAATGATCCAATTACCAATCAGGAAACTTGATCATGCCTATCTAAAATATGGAATATTTATGATTAATATGATTTAAAAGAAATAAAGACAGGTAGAAGCAGAGAGAGAGAGAGAGAGAGAGAGAGAGAGAGAGAGAGAGAGAGAGAGAGAGAGAGAAAGAGAGAGAAAGAAACTTTGCTGTGATCCTGAAAATAAGCTGAGATTTGGAGTAAGGTTCCAGGCAATTAGCCAGAAGTTCTCTGTATTCCCAGCTTCAGTTCAGCATCTCCCAATATAAATTGCATTTTCCTGTTTAGAACTTAGCATCTTTTTTTTTCTTTATTAAAGCTTTTTATTTGCAAAACATATGTATGGGTAATTCTTCAACATTTACCCTTACGAAGCTTTCCGTTACAAATTCCCCCCCCCATACCCACCCCTCCCCTAGATGGCAGGAAGTCCACTACATGTTAATTATGTTAAAATACTTGACAAATTGAATATATGTATACATATTTCCACACTTATCTTGTTGTGCAAGAAAAATCGTATCTACGAGAAAAAAAAATCTGAGAAAGGAAACACAATGCAAACAAACATCAATAGAGAGCATGAAAATGTTATGTTGTGGTCCACATTTCATATCCCTCTCTCTGGGTGTATATGGCTTTCTTTACTGAACAATTGGAACTGGTTTGAAACATTTCATTGTTGAGGAGAGCCATGTCCATCAGAATTGATCATCATATAATATTGTTTTTGCCGTGTACAATGATCTTCTGGTTCTGCTCCTTTCGCTCAGCATCAGTTCATGCAAGTCGCTCTAGGCCTCTCTGAAATCATTCTGCTGGTCGTTTCTTATAAAACAATAATATTCTATAACATTCATATACCATAATTTATTCAGCCATTCTCCAATTGATGGGCATCCATTCAGTTTCCAGTTTCTAGCCACTACAAAAAGGGCTGCCACAAACATTCTTGCACATGTGGGTCCCTTTCCTTCCTTTAATATGTCTTTGGGATATAGAAACTCTGCTGGGTCAAAGGGTATGCACAGTTTGATAACTTTTTGAGCATAGTTCCAAATTGCTCTCCAGAATGGTTGTTCACATTTCCACCAACAATGTATCAGTGTCCCAGTTTTCCTAGAACTTAGCATCTTACTGTGGAGAGATACCTCTTCCCCCATATGCAGCTCAGCCTGGTAATTTTCCATTAAATTCATTTGTATAGTTGCAGTATAAAGAAATAAAAAAGTCTGGATCATAAACTACAAAGAATATGTCACATGCTGGAAAAAACCCTGTTTCTCCCCTTTTTTAAAAAAAATATATTACTTAAACTCTGTGTTGTAACTTTCAATTTCTAATCCACCAATTCACTTCTGTCCTGAATTAGCCTCTAAGAAATCTTCTTAGATTAGTTTTATCCTAAATTAATATTTCCTTGACTTTTAAATCACGTTGCAATGAATCTTTCAGTTTTTAATAAGGGCATCCTTTAGCATTATTAATTTAAGAGGTAACTTTGATGTGGTAAAAAAGAGCACTGGGCTTATAGTTAGAGAACTTTGAACTCACTATCACTTTGAAACTGGTTATGGCATGTCTTCCTGGACCTCAGTTTAATCATTCATAAAATGAATAGACTAAAGGATCTTCTGTTTTTCCTTTTTAAAAAAATATTTTATTTAATTTTTTGTTAAATTTTGGGTTCCAAGTTGTCTCCCTGTCTCCTTCCTCCCAACTCTATTCTAGAGAAGGTCAACATTTAATACAGATATTTTTGTGAAATAATATAGATACTTCCATGGAGGTTGATAACATCTGCTTTTGTAAATCCTTTGTGGTTGACTTGAATATTACTCAGAATAGCTTAGGCATGAGCAATATAATTGTTACTATATACTATGTTCTTTTGGTTCTACTAGTTTCACTCGATTATTTCATGCAAGTCTTTCCATGTTTTTCTAAAATTAAGCTACTTTATTTTTACCCTATATTGGATTACTTGCTGTCTAGGATAGGGGTATGGAAGGTTGGGATGGAGAAAAATTTGAATTTGGAACACGAGGTTGAATGCCGAAAACTCTTTGCATGTATTTTGAAAATAAAAAGTTATTATTAAAATTTTTTAAATAAAATTAAGCTGTTCATCATTGCTTATAGTACAGTAGTATTCCATAAGTTTTGTATTATTATAAATTCTCTGTTCTACAGATAAATAATGATAATATTTATTGATATGTACTAGGTACACTTATAATTTGAAGGAGGGTATATCTGTTGAGGCCAGTAATGACAAAGTTAGATAATCTCTGCTTATGAGGTAATCTATTGTTATGTCAGTGTTATACTGTCCACAGTGTTATACTGTGAAGGTTGCTATCCTTGTTCATATCTTCCTAAAAATCCTAACAAATACCTAACATTCTGATGTCTTTCCTCTATATCTCTCTTTTCTATTATTAAAAAGTTTTAGTTGAAATAGCATTAAATATCAATATAAACAAGTATATTTGATTAATAACAATATCTGTTATTAATTAATTTTAATATACACATGTATCATAAAATTTTTTAGTATCTTCCTTTTGAAATTATTTGTCCATTTATCTCATGATATTGCATTTGGAAATGTAACTGTCCAGTAGTTATTCTTGATTCTTTCTTCATGACCATCTCATATTTTCCCTAATAGCATGCTCTCTGATTACATTTATTATCCTACCAAATACCTTCCCACCAAATACCTCTCCATAGCCCTTCTCATGATTTCATCTATAATTTTTTATCATGTTGTTCTGTGACTTGCAGCCATAAAGCATCATTCCTTTCCCTTTACTAGCATTATGTTAAATTTTTTTTCATTAATATTCATTAGGGAAATTGGTCTTTAGTTTTCTTTGTTTTGTTCTTGCTGATTTAGGTACCAAAGGCATATTTGTGTCACAGAAGAATATTTGAAAAAATAGACACGTAAGGAATCCTACCAAAATCCTTATGTCTATATTCTCCTATAATTTGACTAACTTTTCCTTTAAGAATTTGAATGCTACGCCATTTGGTGCATATATATTTAGTATTGGTATGATTTCATTGTCTAGAGTATTTTATAGCAATATACAGCTTCCCTGATTATTTTTTTAATTAGGTCTATTTTTACTTTTAGTTTGTCTGAATCATGATTGCTGCCCCGACTTTAACTTCAGCTGAAGCAAAATAGATTATGTATTCCCTATCCCCTTATTATAACTCTGTGTGTATCTTTCTGTTTCAAGTGTGTTTCTTGTAAACAACATATTGCTAGATTCTGGTTTCTAATCCATTCCACTATCTGCTTTTGTTTAATGGGAAAGTTCATCCCATTCATATTCATAATTTTTATTGTGTTTATTTCCCTCCATCCTATTTCCTTTTATTCATCTTTATCTTTTACTCTTGTCTCCACAAGTTTGTTTTGCCAATGAGATGTTTCAAACCACTTCCAATTGTTCAGTGAAGAAAGCTATATACACCCAGAGAGAGGGATGTGAAATGTGGACCACAACATAACATTCTCATACTCTTGATTGATGTTTGCTTACATTGTGTTTCCTTTATCTGATATGTCTTCTGTGTAGATACGATTTTTCTTGCACAACAATGATGTTTGGAAATATGTATACATATATTCGATTTGCCAAATATTTTAACATAATTAACAGGTAGTGGATATCCTGCCATCTAGGGGAGAGGTGGGGAGTTGGGGGGGGGAAATCTGTAACAGAAAGCTATGTAAGGGTTAATGTTGAAGAATTACCCATACATATGTTTTGCAAAAAAAAAAAATTGTTTTGCTTCTGACCACTACCTCCCTTAATCTGCCCTCCCTCTTATCACCTCCACCTTTGTTTTATGCTCTTTCCTTATTAGGTAAGACATATTTTTATGCCCAGCTGATTGTGTTTGTACCTATGTCTCTGTGTGTGTTCCCTCTTTGAATTACAGTGAAATTCACATTGCCTAGTCCTCCTATTTTCTCTACAGTAAATACTCTTGTCTACTTCTCTTATGTCAGATAATTTCTCTCATTTTTCCTCATCCTTCCCCCTTTTCCCAGTGCAACCTTCTTTCTCGCCCTTTTATTTTTGAGACCATCCCAATGTAATTGACTCATCCATATTTATATAGATTACTTTTAACTGCCCTAGTAACGATAAAGTTCTTGGAGTTATGTGTCATCTTATAGGAATTAAATAGCTTAATCTTATTAATTTCTTTATGATTTTTCTTTTCATCTTTATCTTTTTATGCTTCTCTTTAGTTTTATGTTTTAATGATAGATTTCCTATTTATTTCTGGTCCCTTCATCAAGAATGCTTGAAAGTCTACTATTTCATTAAATGTTCTTTTTTTCCCCCTGAAGGATGAGTAATACTCCATTTTGCTGGATAGATTTTTCTTGGTTCTTTATCAAAGCTCCTTTGCCTTCTGGAATATCACGTTCTAAACTGTCTTCTTCTTTTACTGTAGTAGTTGCTAAAATTTGTGTGATCCTGACTGTGGCTTCACAACATTTGAATGATTTCTTTTGACTGCTTTCAGTTTTCTTCCTTGACCTGGAAGCTCTTGATATATAGCTTGACCTGCTATAATCTTAATGAGAAATTTTCATTTCCTGATCTCTTTTAGAACATGATCAGTACACTCTTTCAAGTTTTATTTTACCCTGTGGATCTAAGATATCAAGGCAGTTTTTCTTGCTAATTTCTTGAAATATGATATTTATCATCTTTTTTTATCATGGCTTTCAAGTAGTCCAATAATGATTTTTCCTCAATCTGTTTTTCAGGCCAGTAGTTTTTTCTGAGATAATTAATATTTCCTTCTATTTTTAAATTTCTTTAAACTGTTTTATTAATTATTGATGTCTCATTAGTCATTAGCTTCCACTTAACTAGTTCTAATTTTTAAGGAATTATTTTTTTCAGTGAGGATCTCTATTTTTTTTCCCATTTGATCTATTCTTTTTATTATTATTAAAGCTTTTTATTTGCATAACATATGTATGGGTAGTTGCTCAGCATTGATCTTTAGAAAGCTTTCCATTACAAATTTTACCCCCAGTTGCCACCCCTCCCCTAGTTGGCAGGAAGTCCATTACATGTTAATAATGATAAAATACTTGACAAGTTGTTGTGCAAGAAAAATCCTATCTACAAGAAAAAAAAACAGAGAAAGGAAACACAATGCAAGCAATCATCAATAAAGAGCATGAAAATGTTATGTGGTAGTCTACATTTCATATCCCTCTCTCTGGATGTATATGGCTTTCTTCACTGAACAATTGGAACTGGTTTGAGACAATTCTTTGTTGCAGAGAGCTATGTCCATCAGAGGTGATCATCATATAATATTGTTGTTGCCATGTATAATGATCTCCTGGTTCTTCTCGTTTCACTCAGCATCAGTTCATGCAAGTCTCTCCAGGCCTCTCTGAAATCATCTTGCTGGTCGTTTCTTACAGAGCAATAATATTCCATAACATTCATATACCATAATTTATTCAGCCACTCTCCAATTGATGGACATCCACTCAGTTTCCAGTTTCTAGCCACTACAAAAAGGGCTGCCACAAACATTCTTGCACATGTGGGGCCCTTTCCTTCATTTAAGATCTCTTTGGGATATAGGCCCAATAGAAACACTGCTGGGTCAAAGGGTATGCACAGTTTGATAACTTTTTGAGCATAGCTCAAAATTGCTCTCCAGAATGGTTGCATCCATTCACAGTTCCACCAACAATGTATTAGTGTCCCAGCTTTCCCACATACCCTCCAGCATTCATCGTTATCTTTTCTTGTCATTTTAGCCAATCTGACAGGTGTATAGTGGTACCTCAGAGTTGTCTTAATTTGCATTTCTCTGATCAATAGTGATTTGGAGCACCTTTTCATATGACTAGAAATGGTTTTAATTTCATCATCTGAAAATTGTCTGTTCATATGCCTTGACCATTTATCTATTGAAGAGTGGCTTGAATTCTTATAAATATGAGACAATTCTCTATATATTTTAGAAATGAGGCCTTTATCAGAACCATTAAATGTAAAGATGATTTCCCAATTTGATGCTTTCCTCCTAATCTTATCTGCATTAGTTTTGTTTGTACAGAAACTTTTTAGCTTAATATAATCAAAATTATCTATTTGGTGTTCAATTAATAGTTCCAGATCTTCTTTGGACATAAATTTTAGAAATTATTTTCTTTGGTATTTTTTGTGCCTCATTTACCGAACTGTCTCTTTAAATGATTTTCTTGAATTGCTGTCATTTCTTTTCCCAACTTTTCCTTTACTGATCTTATTTGATTTTTAAATCTTTTTTTTTGGCTCCATTTCTTTCTTTAGCTCTTGTAAGAATTTTTGTTGGGCTTGTATCCAGTCTGCATTTTTATTAGAGGTTCTATTTATAGGTTTTTATATCATTTTCTTCTTCTGATTTGTGTCTTAAAATTTCCTGTCATCTTAATTTTTATGGTCAGCTTTTTGTTATTGTTCATTTTTCTAACCTATTTCTTGACTTAGAACTTTATATTTGAATTGCACTATGCTCACCTCTGGGAGAAGGGAGGTGAGGATGATTGCTCTAATAAATGTCAGGCTTTTTTGTCTTATTTTCACAGCTTGTTCTTGAAGGGTCTGTAGGGTTTTGGTACTTTCAAGCATGGTGACAACTTGCCAGGTTTGGGTTCTAGTCCTTATCTAGGAAAGGTTCTAAGCACTAATGTTCCTCTCTCTGCCTTGAAACTGTAACCAGGAACTAGGATCTGTCTATCTCCTCTCCCTTCTTTACCTTTTTTTGTTTTCCCCTCTTCACCCTCGCCCTCTCCCTTTGCCTTTCCTTCCTGTCAACTTTAATCTCCTCCTGTCCTCTTCTTTCCCTTCCCCCTAATTCTTCCCTCTCCCCTCCTGGAATTCAGACTTGAAACTAGGTAATAAGCAGTGGAGTTGCCATGCAGTACCTAAACCCAGTGCCCACATGAGTTTCCCATGTAATTTTTTTTTCAACCAGTTGTCCAGTCCTGTTACTATCTCTGGGGAGTGAGTTCTTCTAGAATTGCTGCTACTTCTACTCCTACTATTGCTACCATAATCTCCAAGGTCCACAGCTAATATTGCTGCTACACTGAGCTTGGGCCAGCCCCACCTTACTGTTACAAAAGTCTTTTCCAACTTCTTAAATTCTCTTAAGCTGAAAAAAATGTCTCACCCCAACCTTTTGTTGGCTATACCACTCCAGATTTTGATTTGATACATTTTACAGTTGTTTGTAGAGAAATGTTGGGAGAGAGTTGACTGGAATGTTCCTTCTACTTTGCTATTTTGGCTCTTCCCCCATCATATTGTCCTTGAAGACATATCGCTGATGATTTTCCAACCCAACTCAATAACCAAGTCAGAGTATACTCTGCATGAGCCTACCATTTGGGAGGCTTGCCCTTTTCTCTTTCCTGTTCTTCTCTTGTTGAACTTGTATCTGTCCTATAAGCCCAGCTCAAATGTCATTGACTCCCTGAGGCTTCCCTCATTTCTCTAGGTGAATATCCTATATGGCACAATAGATAAAATACAGACCTGAGTTCAAAACCAGACTTGGGCATTTACTAGATGTGTGACCTTAGACTTGTCATTTAAACTCTACTTGCCTCAATTTCCTCATTTATAAAATGGGGGTAACAGTAACACTTACCTCTCAGGACTGTTATCAGGATCAAATGAGATAATATTTATAAAACATTTAGCACAGTCCTTGAAACATAGGAGGTGTTATCCATCAACTGGCTGAATAAGTTATAGTATGTGAACACAATAAAATAAATACTGTTGTGCTATAGGACAGGTTGAAGAAAATGTTTTCAGATAAATATAGGAAGATTTATATGAACTTGGACAAAGTGAAGTAGCAAAACTAAAACGATGTACAACAATAACAATATTGTGAAGATGATCAACTTTGAAAGATTTAGGAATTCCGTTCAAAACAATGACCAGCCTCATTCTAAAGGACTCATGATGAAACCTTCTGCTGTTTGTTTTTAAATAATAAGTTGCAGGATTCTGCAGATGGAAACACATTTTCTTCAGTTATTCAGATACATGTTTATGACTGTACATACTGATCATGGGATTTGTTTTTCTTGCTTTCTTAACAGATGGGAGAAAGGGAAAAAGAAGGAAGAGATTAGTTGGAACTAAAAGTAAAATTGAATTTAAACAAAAGAAGAAAAATAAAGAAATTGGGATTTAAATAATAATTTTACAAAGCACTAGGGGGAAGCTAGGTTGCTCAGTGGTTAGAGTACCATCCCTGAAGTTAGGAGAACCTGAGTTCAAATTTGATCTCAGACACTTAACACTTCCTAGCTATGTGACCCTAGGCAAGTCATTTAACCCCAATTGCCTCAGCAAAATATATATATATATGTGTATATATATATATATTTTTTTTTACAAAGCACTGTGCAATGTCCCAAAGGCAGTTCCTTTTTGGTTCTAGGTTTAGCTCATTGTCCATTTTCAATATCTGTCCACCCTGAAAGTTCTGATGGCCAGCTTTGGCATCTAGGTGACATTATGGATAGAGTTATAGACCTAGAGTTATAAAAACCTGAATTCATATTTAGCTTTCAGATACTTACCAGCTTTAATACCCTGGGCAAATCACTTAATTTCTCTGATCTTCAATTGCTTCATCTTGAAAATGGGTGAAAGAAAGCACCTACCTCCCAAGGTTGTTGTGAGGATAAAATGAGATCATATTTATAAGGCTCTTCATAAAACCTAAAGCAGCATGCATATGCTAGTTATTATTATTACTTTCTATCCAAATTTATGACGCAATTTGGACAAAAGCTATCCTCCAGCTACTTGATTTTTCTTTGAAAGAAGTACTTAGGCCAAATCTTTTAGTGACTATAGATCTCATTTAGGAAGTTCTGGGCGCCATCTATAAATAGGAACATAGAAAGGACTTCACCATCTATAGAGAATCCCTCTTTAACTTTGATTCAGCATTATCTTTTATGATGGTGACAAACATCTTTGATAAGCATATATTTTTCTGTGTTAAGTTTTACATGATATCAGTAATTAGAGGGTCATTGAACAAAATTACTTCTGTTATATCTTTTTTAAAAAATCATAAATTTTGGGGGCAGCTAGGTGACACAGTGGATAGAGCACCAGCCCTGAAGTCTGGAAGACCTGAGTTCAAATCTGGTCTCAGACACTTAACACTTCCTAGCTGTGTGACCCTGGACAAGCCACTTAACCCCGATTGCCTCAGCAAAACAAAACAACAACAAAAGAACAACAAAATGTAAAAAAAAAATCATAATTTTATTTTTACAAATGCATGAGAAACATCCAGCTGGAAGAGAGCCTTTAAGGCACTCTTTGCTCTACTAATCTAAATGCTTTTGACTTTTATAGTCAACAAAAAACAAGCACTTTAAGATGATATATATTTGCTGTACTCTTCTCTAATTTTGTGACTATAAAAATGTGGTCTATAGAACAATATTTTACAAAAAGCCACCTGTTCCTTTTACATACTTTCATTAAGGATTTGGTTAATACACATAGATTTTGGCCAAATTTTTTGTAGAAATGGTAAAGTGGATATTTAGGTAAGTAGTTACTGATACTCTTGTTCACTTTTTTATGTGTGTATGATAGTGATGACAGATTTTTTTCAAAACCTTTGATAGTCACCTTCCTTTAATGTACCTTATGAATCATTATTCTTAAAATTGATTTACTACTAATACAGCTTTCCTATAAGTATAGTGGCTAATGTTTATAGATATTTTTCACTTTTCATCTCTTTGTGGTCCTAATTCCATCTTTAAATGTCTTTAGGATAGCTCTGTTTAACTGGTTGCCTTGCCAAACTTTAAAGTTTTTTTTTTATTTATAACATTCATTTAAAACATTTTAAGCTCCAAAGTCTTTCCTTCCCTTCTGCCCCTCTCTTACCCATTAAGCAGGCAAGCAATATGTTATCAATTACACATGTAAAGTCATCTTGCCAAGCTTTTGCAAATATGTTTTTTCTTTCAGTTCTACTTTGTGACAGGGCTACTCATAATCTTCTACCATCTTTTGTAAGATTTTACCAATGATTTGGTATTCCACAAGAGAGTTCCCCTTGTTAGCTGCTTTTGTAAGAATATCATTCTTATTTCATGAATTGTTTTTTTCTTCCCAAAATGGTCTGCTTGCTGATTCCTGTATGTACTTCTTTATTCCTGTATGATTTTGAGATGTATACTTGTATCCTACCCCATTCTCATCTCTGCCTCATGCCTTCATTCCTAACCTCTTTCAAATTTCAGTCCAAATACCACCTCCTTTGGGAAGACAATCATGATCCCCTCAGTTGCTAATGTCTTTCCTGATAGAATTATTTTGCCTCTGTTTTGCATGTATTTATTTTTCTGTACATGTGTTTTTGTACCTTCTCTCTATAGAATGTCAGTTTTTTGAAGACAAAACCAAAGATTTGGGGAAGTGGGGGTAGTTTCCATTGTATCCTAGCACATTATTTGGCATAGAGTTAATACTCACAGTACTGATTTAATGTAATGAATGTTAAAATAAAAACCATTTCCTATTTTGGTATTTGCTCCATTTAGATCCTCCAAATTCTTCCTGAAGAAACCATTTATTTTTATTTAATTTTAGATTTAGCAACCACATAAAAACAGTGGAATGTTTTTGATGTAACTGTTTTTGCAGGTTTTTTAGCTATAATTTTTAATATTTTTAAAGTTAATTTATTACTCACTTATCTGTTATGATAAACAAAGACATATTTTAGGCACATTACTTCATCTTCTATATTAATATTAAGCTCAATGTGCCTTTTTTCTTTATTAAAGCTTTTTATTTACAAAACATATGTATGGGTAATTCTTCAACATTGACCCTTACACAGCTTTCCGTTACAAATTTTCCCCCCCTAGTCCCCACCCCTCCCCTGCCCTGTAGTGGCAGGAAGTCCATTACATGTTAATTACAATATGCCTTTTTAAGCATATTTTTGTACTAGTACTTTCTAAGAGTGCATACTGAAAAACTGTGTTATTAAAACACATTTGTCATAGGAAGAATTTTTTAACTGGACAGAGGCTAATTTTTTCTTCCTCTTTAAATTTAGAAGGTGTTATATAGGTATTGGTTTAGTAAAAAAAATAACTAATGGCTATAAAAATTAATTATTTACAAGTTATCATTCTTTTTATCTTTCAATTATATATCTTCCTGACTTCTATGTCTGTAATCTTAATTTTAACTCCTTAGTTACAGTATTTTCAAGAAGATGTATTGTCTTCCCATATGCTAAGCTTTGTCTCTAGCTATTTTTTTGGATCTTCATATGTAGTTGAATAAAACTGCTTTTAGTATTACCAACTACAATGAATATCAATTAAGCATTTATCATATGCAGAACATTACACTTGATGCTGGGACTATTAAGAGATATGAGACAAGACTTTTGCTGTCAAGTTGGGAAGATAGAACATAGACATATAAAGATAAATAAAAACATGATGTTATAATATATCAAGTACCAAATGAATCTCACAGATTGTTAAAAAAAAAACCCTACTTAATAGTAACTACTTTATGCATTACATTTCTGACTCAACAAGTGTTATCTTTATATATTTCTTTTATTATTTGTTGTTTAAAATTATTTAACTCATGTGTACTTCTCTATTCATACATATATATGTGTATATGTGTGTTTATGTATATATGACCTTAGTTTTTCCTGTGAAATATAAAGCAAAATTTTCAGCATAGAGGGGTAAGGAGTTAAGGGAAATTTGAAGAAGGATAAGATTTGGAAAAGGTGCTGTGACAAGTAGGATAGTGAATTAGTTTGAAAAGTGTAAAAGGATTGCCTTGTCACCATAATGGCCCAGTTGAGATTATGTAACCCAAATTTGTATAGGATTTTCTCCAACTTCATTCAGAAGCTTAGGAATGACTTGTGGGAGTGATTTAGAGTTGAAACTTAACCAAGGCAAAATCAGCAATGAGATAGGTAAGGGCCCAAGGAACTTGAGAGAAAAAGACAGTATATATTGGGGAAAGGGATCAATATTGGAAAGGGAAAAGAGTATAGCCTGTGCAAGAGTAATGGCCTGGCAAAGTACTGATGGTGAAAAGATTGAAGGTCATGGTAAAGTCAGAGGGAGAGAGGTATAATAACAACAATTGTGTTCAGTTAAGGGAACTTCAGACATTATGAACATGGAAGTGGAACACTTGTAGATAATGATGAAATCAATATTAGGACCATCTCTTTGTGTAGTTGAAGTGGGTAGATTAGTTTATAAACAAGGATGTATAGATGATAACTCTAATCCCAGTTATTCCCTACCAATCAGGATTTGAATTATTTTGTTGATCATCTAGACTTAAGAAGTTGTTAATAAATACAGATTAAACTTAAAAATATATTGTGCAGGAGGCAGAACCAAGATGGCAGTGAATCAGGAAGCAGTACAGCAGAGCTCTCCTCTGCAAAACTCTACCAAACTGATAGAGAAAATTCACTAGACTGAATGCTAATGGAGAAATCCAGAAAAAGTAATAGTGAGTCATTTGTCTGGCCCAAATTAGCATAGAGAGACAGATTCATACTAGGGCATCATGGTGGAAATAGATGCCAATTGGCAGTTTTATAATCTACTATCCAGTTCCAAATTACAAATTCAGGACAGATTAAGAATGGGGCCAATGCCAAGAAGTGGTATTATAGAGTTGGGAAGTCCTGAACCATGTACCAAAAAAATAAGAAGTTCAGAAGCAAACAGTAGCCTTATGACTCAGACCTCTAGGAGCTGAGGGTTCTAGCATCTAGCCTACAGAATAATAACCAGTGACTCAGTGAAAGAATAAGAAATATTAGAACAAAAACTAAAGACTAAAATTAAGAAAATGTGACTTATTTTGTACCAAAAACAACTTAACTGGAAAACAGATCAAAGAGAAAAATATTAGGAATCATTGACCTATCTAAACACCATGACAAAAAAAAAAGTGTGTAGACACTGTATTTCAAGAAATCTTAAAACTGCTCAGATCTCTTAGATCTAGAAGGCAAAGCGGAAATAGAATCCATCAGGCACCTCCTGAAAGAAATCCCCAAATAAAAATTCTTAGGAACATCATGAACAAAATCCAGAGCTTCCATTTCAAAGAAAAAAATAGTTCGAACAACCAGAAAGATGGAAGTAGCAAAGAACATAGTCAAGATCACACATGATTTAGCAGTTATTATTATAAAGAAGTGGAGAATTTGGAATACAATATTCCAGAATGCAAAGAACATACTGTATACTTACCATCAAGAATAACGTCCCACAAAATCTATTATAATACTAGAGGAGAAAAGTATATTTTAAATGAAATATTTGTGATGAAAAGCCCAGTACTACATAGAAATTTTGAAATTTCAACACAGGAGTTAAAAAAAAAGTTTAAAAAGATGAATGAAAAGGGACTTAACAAGAATAGACTATTTTCATTTAAATATGGGGAGATGCTACATGTATCCTCTCTGTACCCTACCATCAGGTATCATAGAAGGAATCTAATTTAGACAAAATCTAGAAGTGGTTCTGTTATGAGAAATGGGTTTTGTTATGGATTTTGTCTAACAGAAGAATGGAAAGAAAAATGGTGCTTGGGTAGGGGAGGGAAAGAAAGATCAGGGGAAATTTTTTCAAATAATCAGAGTGTACAGAGGGACTAGGCAGAATCGATGTCTTCTTGATTGTTGCACTAGGGTGGAGAAAATTCCAAGAATGGTGTTTCTGCAGCAAGAGTGGAATCATTGTGTGGGAATAAGAATCCTTATGGGTCAGTTAGTGTTTCCCTGCCAAACCACAGACCCTGATGGGAGAGTGATGCTGATTGAATTTGTTCAGGATTTTGAGAATTAGTGGGGACTGGAGAAAATATCTAGTCAGGTAGTTCATTGGTGACATATTTTGGAAATCCTGTTCCTTTTTTTTTAAATCTAGTACTTATGCTTCTAGTATATAACAATTGAAATCTGCTTGTGAAATGCTTTCTAAGACCCAAGTTCACATCTTACCTCAAACACTTAGTAGCTGGGTGATTTTGGGTAAGTCACTTAATTCAGTTTTGTCAACTCTAAAGTGGAAATACTAATAGCACCTACTTTCCAGAGTTGTTGAGAGGATCAAGATCCTTTACATAAATGGTAGATATCATCATTATTACTACATGAGAGAGGGGAGTTACCTCTGCCATTAACTAATACATGGTAGCTGCTTTAAAACTATTGGTTTTGAATTGTTTATTTGAATTCTCCTGTTATATAATATCCTTAGATAAGCAAGATTTTTTTTGTTTGTCTATAATATATAATATCTGGCAAAGGAGCATTAGAAGGACAGTCAGTTGTGTTTAGAACTTTGTAAAAGAGATCATTCTTAGTCACATTTTGGAAGATACCTAACAAATATTGCAAAAGCTCATGTTTTAATGTCTGGAGTATCAATTCTCTAGCTTAGAATCATAGAATATTTTCAGATGCATTACAAATTTTAGCAATCCAGAGGGCCAGGGAAGAATGTATATGGTAGGTATAGCATATACTTCAATTGTTACTTGTGTAAGAAATGACATGAAAGATATGAATATTAAGAAAGAAGGAGAGCTGGTTAGGTAATGAGTGAAGGATAACAAAATGGCTGGCCCAAGCCTTGCACTAGTACTTACAGAATATTGAAAAAAACTAAACAAAGATCTCAATATTTCATATGAATCTGCCATGAAGGATTTTGGAGAAGACATGAACAAGAATATCACAGGATGAAAAAATATAATCTATATCTATGAAGAAAATATACACTCTGGTCTGATTCTTCAGAGCATCAAAGAAATATTTTGTACACATGTCTTAAAACTATTCAGAACTTCCATAAAAACATTTTAATTAGTAGCTAATGGAAAGCTATAGTTTATGATTAAATTTAATCTTTTTATACTGTTACGGAATGCAATTTCTGGGGTAGTCCTCTCCCTTCATTTATAGTATGATTGTTCTTATAGACTCTGTATCTGTCCCTTTAAAAATTATAGTTAATGTCCTATATTAAACAACATTAGCTCTTAATTCACTAACAAAGGAGGATACGACTATTAACTAATTTTCAATAACACAGCTTAACCAGTGTCTGCATATGGAAAATGGAGAGAATACTTTCATTATATAGTCTTGGAAATCTACAAATGGATTATTTATAGCCATTTATCTTTTATTATCTAAAGAATCAAATTGTCAGAAGACTTATATACAGCATTTTAGAAATTTTGGTGATCATTTTGGTGACAATTTTGAATGCAGCACAGTAACAATAATGCTAGAGATGGCAAATATGGAAATATGTTTAGAAGAATTGCATATGTTTAGCCTATCTATATCAGATTGCTTTCTGTTTTCAGGAGGGGGGAGGAGAGGGACAAAAATTTGGAACACAAGTATTTGCAAAGGTGAATGTTTTAAACTACCTTTCCATGTATTTTGAAAAATAAAATGCTGTTAATTTTTTTTAAAGTAAAAAAAAATGCTAGAGGATTATACCCATTTTAGGAAAGTAATGTCTAAATGAATAGGCATGAGAAAAAAAAGCATATTGGGAGAAAGTCACTTAGATATGAAGTGTTGTCAATAAAGATAATTTATTTTATATAGAAATTTCAGTAATGTAAAAGCTGTTAAACAGGAAAGAACTAGATGTGTTGGGTTTATTAAATGTGAGTAATTATAAAAATTAAAAATAATTAATTTTTTCAAATATGAATAATTTCTATGACTTAGTCAATATGCTGCTAGCATATTCAGTTTATACCATTAATTTTGGGGTCCTTTAATTTACAACTAAATTCTTGTTTCTGAAGAATTAAAAAGCAACGAATTCATTTTCTAGGAAACCAAATGATTCCTGGTAAGAAATAAAGTGTGTTTAGTTCATCCTTTAAAATATTATTGTTCTAATTTCATGAAACAGCATTGTATAGTAGAAAGGCAATGTGATATAGAGGAAAGGGTATTGAATTTGTGATCAGAAATATTGGGTTCACATTTCCCCTCTGTTATTTATCTTTGTGACTTTGGATGGGTCACTATAGTTATTTCGACCCCAGTTTCTTTGTCTGTAAAATGAAATATTGGATTAGGGGGTCTCCAATATTCTTTCTAAGTTTGTCATTATCATAGCATCCATGTGTGAGGCTGCCGTGTCACCTTCCAGGATCAAAATGGCTTTGTTCTGGAGCACTTGCTAACTAGAAATATTTATGAAGTTCCTGTCTATGTCTAGTACTGTGTTAGGTACTATGGAAAATACGAAAACTGAATTGTGCATGGATTCTACTCCTAAGAAACAAGTTTTTGAGGTAAAAGACATAGACATGAAACTTGTGACAATTAAGTGCTATCCTTGGGGCTGCCACTTCATAAGATAAAATCTAAGCTATTTCCATTCCCACAGGGGTTTCAGAATTGTTTCAGTTTAGCCCTTTTCTCCTTAAAAGACAAAAAGAAAGAAATACTGGTAGGCTATTTCTCCCATGAAGCCTAGTTCAAAATATCTTTCTCATAACACTTGGTATGGGCCTCTCTTTATACTTATTACCCTAATTTGTTAGGCAGTTCTTTGTGCACATTTATATTTTTGTTTACCCAATTGTAAATTCTTAGAATGCAGGAACTTTGATTTCTTATTGTTCTACTACTTAGTACAAAGTACTGGGTTGTATATAATAGGTACTAAATCACCTTCATATAAGTCTGAGCTCAGGAGTATTTAGCCATAAGTCAGCCAGATAGAAGCTACTATCTGTTGCTTCTTTTCATATTTTTCTCTAGCTTTTCCCAGTATACTGACTTACCTCATCCTTCAGAGTTCTGATTTTCAAAGATTATTACAAAATTTCACTTATCACTAATTTGCCCTTTTATATAAAATTCATAGTTACTGTATCTGGGGATTCATATAGGGGAGCAGCTCTAACAGTCACAGAGAAACAGGGTCCTTATAATTTTGAAGGCATGCCTCCAGAAGCCCTATTCCTCTAGTGTCACGGGATATAAATAAGACTTGTTGTTCGAGTTGTTTTTATGTTGTGTTTTTCTTTGGCTACATTATTTATCTCTGACGTGTCATCATATAAATTTGCCTAGTTCCTTTAGATTGTTCATCCATAATTTTACATTCCAGTAGCATTGCTACTTAACATAAAAACAATTTAAACTTGATATTATAATTACTGTTGATTCATCAATATAACATCAATTTTAGTTCACTTGATTTACGCATTTCTGTATAATCCACAGTTACTACTTTTCACTAACTCTTACAAGATCTTTTGAGAAGCCTCAATAAGATAGGCCATTTTTTGTTAAACTATATCATACTTATTGATCACCCATTTATCAACTTTTAGTTTTCTACAACTCTACCCCAAAGTTCCCATCCATCCATTATTTAGTACAATTTAACAAAAAATGGGTTAATATTACTGCCAAATATTATAGTTGAGAGGTTTATTAACCCAAGTGTTTTCAAATTCAAATAGAAACAGAGATCACAAAAACATATATAAGGATCTCTGTGAGCCTCAGCTTGACTTAGAAAATCATATATTAACATTTGTGTTTTATATTTTTATTAAGTATTTCCCAATTATATTTCTGTCTGATTTGGGTGTGCCTGGACTGTCATGGGCATATTGCTGTCTGGTTGCATGTATTGACCCTTCTTGTTTAAATAACCTTAAATCTAAAATACATCTTAAGTGATGAAAATGTTAACTGTCCTTATTGTTCTCTTTCCTCCCTGATGAAATAATGCTCAGATGATAATTTCTAGTAAATGGGAGAGGAAAAACTAAAGATAGAATAAGGAATAGGGTACAAAAGAAATTGCCACATTGATCTATCATGGGCTTGTCAAGCTAATGCTTCTCAAAATCACTGCACATCTACACAATATATTATGCATTTGTTATACCTCAGAATTTACTCAAGTTGCCTAGTTTCAACATTCAGAATTCAGATTACTGCAGAGTAATTGTGGTTTAGAAAAATGAGTTAAATAAAATATTTTAACGTACTCTTCCCTAAGACCTTGAAATGATTGTATTTCTCATTATAATTCTTTAAACAGTATTGCTTATGCATGACAATTAATTAGAATCTTGTGTATTGTTTCAAATAGAATATTTTGTTACAGAATAAATGCAGAAGTGATTAGTTACCTTCAAAAAGAAAGGGAAATGATTTAAAAAGCAACTCTACAAGCTAAATTTCAGCTTTTTTTAAAGTAAAAGTAATTGTCTTTTAATTTGATAAAAGTCTTTCCAAAGGACCATTTGAATTTTATGGGAAATATGTCCAAGTGAAATCAAATTTTTAAGAAAAAATATAATACCTTTTGGGGAAATTTTTAATACTATACACAGATTTTTTAGAAATTTGTTTTTAATGTGTTTTTAAATGAGAGGAATTTTTTCTCAAAATTTAATTCTTAATTTTTCTTTTAAAATTTGCAGAGATTTACTGCAAACATTAACTGAAGAAGAACTACACACACTTGAACGGAATCTTTGCATATCCCAAGATATGGAGTTCTCTGTCAGAACAGATCCAGAAGTGCCCTCTGTCATTGCACCCACTTTAGCTGCAACTTTCCCTCCTGAGCAGCTTTCTGTCACTGCAGAAAATACAGAGGCTGAATTAGCCTGCTCAATGCAGTATGATGAACAGGAACTAGAACAGCTAAATCAGATGGTTCATAGAGTAGGTGATGAAATGTCCTCTCTCCTTTCTCCACCCAGTGTATGCCAGTCTCCAGCACATAGAGCTGGTCTAAGAAGTAACTCAAGTACAGAGGCCTCACCAAGCAGGTCAAATTTTGAACATTTAAATGATGAAGAGGACAGAGTCTTTTTTATGGATGACCTTGATGGAGCAGGAGAATCCCTTGTGAGGGAAGAGTCAGCTAGTGGAACTTTGGTTTGGGTCAACAACACTTGTCAGGATCTGTTAAAGGAAAGGGCCTCTCAGAATTTAGAGAATGGGGAAACAAGAGATGGTTTACATACAAAAGAAATGGAAAGCGATTTGAGCAATAACAATAATATTGAAGATGGCAAAATGCAGAAAACTGGGCTCTCCATCCAGAATTCTTGTAGTTGTTTAGATACACAGTTATACCTCAATGGCTGGGATGTAAATGCTGAAAATGCAGAAACAGCAGAAATGATAGCCCATAGGACTGGTGGAATGAAGATATCTGCTACTGTCATATTTAATCCTAAATCTCCTACTTCTTCCAATTCACCTGTAACTACACCAGAAGTACCAAGTAATTGTGTTCCTGGACCCAACTCAAGAACTGATGAAGAAGAAAATGAATCCCACCAGCTCGGCATTGCTGCCACAAATTGTCTCATTAACTCCTGCGTGTGTTGTGGTAGCTGTGAGGATAACAGGGAGGATAACACGGAAAGCTTAAAGACTAAATGTGCTCCAGGAAAAGTTATAAAAAATGCTTCTTATAATCTAGTCAAGTCTAAAGAAAAAGATCACATAGATAAGTCGACTAATTCAGCATCCTCTACAGAGACACTAAAAACTGAAAGTGTCCCTGCAGAAAGAGACTGTGACCAGCAAGAACCTAAACACTCTCATTCCTCCAAGTGCCTGGCACAGAACTCAGATTCACAAGTGGGAAGTGATAATGGGTCACAAGTCGAAGGGGATGTGGCAGGTCAACAGAAACAGCATGAAAAAAGAAGACAACCAAGTGAGAAGCAGTCAGAGACCAGAAAGCAAAGTAGAAGCAAAAGGACAAGCAAAGAAGGAGTGAAAACAAGACCTAGTTCTAGGTAAGGTCATCTGCCAAACTTATCTTCTTTTGTGCTGAAAGGAATGCTTTCTAAGATTTATGTGTTTGTTATTTTCTGGTTTTGATTTAACATTCAGTGCATATATAGTATCTTAAACTAATAAACTATTTCAAATTGAAGGAATATTCATTTTTAATTACACTATCAGATCTTCTATTGATACTATTACATTAATTTTAAATAGTATTTTACTTTTTCCCAAATTACATGTCAAAACTATTTTTGGCATTTGTTTTTACAAGTTTTTGAGGTAAGAATTTTTCTCCCTTCCCTCCTCTCTTCCTAAAATGTAGACAATTTTACTTAGGCTATTGTTATTTGTCCTTCATTCTCAAAGAAGACCATAACATCAGAGAAGTGATACCATAATATGCAAGTGAATTGTATTTAATTGAGGGAGGGCTGTGCAAGGTGACCTGTGCTATCATGTAAAACATTTGTCCCTAATAGTCACAATTGTAAAAGAAGAAATAGATCAAAAGGAAAAAAAACATGAAAAAAATTAAATGGAAAAAAGTATGCATCTGTCTGCATTCATCATATCTATATCTGGACATGAATAGCATTTTCTTTTTGTTGAGTCCTTCGTAGTTATCTTGGATCTTTGTGTTTCTGGGAAAAGCTGAGTCATTCATAGTTGATCTTCATACAATGTTGCTGATACTTTGTACAATGTTTTCTTGGCTCTGCTTATTTCATTTACATCAGTTCATACAAGTTTTTGCAAGTTTTTCTGATATTTGCCTGTTCATCATTTCTTACTGTGTGACAATATTCCATTACATTTACATATCACAGCTTGTTCAGCTATTCCCCAAATAATGTGCATTCCCTCATTTTCTAATATTTTGCCACCTTGAAAAGGGCTGCTATAAATACTTTTGCACATATAGATCCTTTAACCTTTTTAATAATTTCTTTGGGATATAGGCCTAGTAGCAGTATTGCTGGGTCAATAAATATACACAGGTTTTTTTTATGTTTATTTTATTTTATTTCCCTTTCATCCCTAAGATTTTGTGTTTCAAACTTTTCTGCTTCCTCAAGACAGTAAGCAATCTGATATAGGTTAAATATGTGCTGTCCTTTTAATATTTGTAATTAATTTGTGTAATATTTGTCATATTACACAAGAAAAATCAGACCAAAAGAAAAGAAAAACATGAAAAAGAAAAAGCAAGCAAACAAAAAAATTGCTTTAAAAACTAGTCTTCCATGTTATGAAATTAATAGTATTTGCGTTAGAATGTAAGCTCTTTATGGGAAGGTAGTTTTCATTTTTGTCTTTGTATCCTCAGCACCTTATACAATGCCTGACATATCCTTGGCACCTTCCATATGTTTATGGAATGGAATTTGCATAAAAGAATTCTCAAATAAGGCCATAATATATTTTATTTTCACTTGATATTGAAGATACTTTGCAAATTATATGATTACTGTCTACATTCCAGAGTCTTGTATCTATATTTTATAACATTTGCACTGCCAGGTTATATAGTATATTTGATCCTAGGTAGGAATGCTAGAAATTTCCCTTATGTTTCAATATTTATTTTTATTATCTATTTTTAAAAATCTAAACTTTCATTTGATTACCAAAATGTACTGCTAATATAATTTTATTAATTATTCTGATAGGATCAATAATTTTTGTAATAATTTAATCTAGGATTAATTATACTAGCTATATATACACAATTTGTATTTAGCTGCTCTTCGGTCTTTTCATTTACATTATTTTAGTTTGAGTATTTATTTGTCCTCTTTCTGTTTTCTTTACCTTGCATTCTTTACATTGCTTGGTTGGGATGTGAACACTATTAAGTATGTGATAAGGTTTAATTGAGAGGGGGAAAGTTTGCTAGGAAAATATGAAGGGGGAGAAATCACTTTATTACAATACAATATTAGGGTTTGTTAACCAGGATCAGCATCAGTTATTCAACAAGCATTTATATGTGCTAGGTTTTTGTTAAGCCTGAAAAATAGAGATAAAAAATGAAACACTTTCTGTTTTCAGGGAACTTATGTTCTATCAAATGAGATTTGTGCCTATAATCTATAGATCTGTGGGTCATCTGCAGAAAGATAATAATTTAAAACCATAGGAGCCAATGTAGAATATGTACACACACACACACACACACACACACACACACACACTGATATGGATTATAAACTAGGAGAGGAGAATGAGAAGGAGTAGGAAGAAAACCAAAAGAGAATAATGTTGAGGAAAAACTCAGAGAGAAGAGTATGCAGGAGGAGAAAGTACTTAGTGATATTCGAGAGAGATGTTTAAAAAGATGAGGTCTGAGGCAGGTAGGTAGCATAGTAAATAGAGTGTCCACCCTGGTATCAGAAGGACCAAAGTTCAAATCTGCCCTCTGACTCTTATTAGCTGTGTGACTCTGAGCAAGTAACTTCACCCCAATTGCTTAAAAAAAGAAAAAAAAAAAGCTAAGCACTAGGAAAAGATGATCAGATTTGGAAATTAAAATTATTACAAACTTTGGAGAAAGCATTGTTAGTTGTGTAATGAGTTAAGAAGGCAGATTGAAAACTACTGAGTGACTGAAATAGAGTAAGTAGAAACAATGAGGGTAGCAGATATAGTTTTTCTAAGTTTGAAAAAGGGAGGCAGGATAAAGGATGATACCTTGAGACAATCATATAGTCTAATTAAATTTTTTTCTTAAGGATGGAGGAGAAGGGATTATTTGAAAACAATAGGGAACCTATTAGAAGATAAAAAAAATACAGGAGGGAGAGAATAAACAAGGGTCTCCCCTTGTGCTAGACAAAGTGGGAGGGGATAGTTTCAAGAATCCATGCAAATAAATGTCTAGGCCTTGACAAAGGAAAAGGGCCAAATCACTATCAAATATGGGAGAAAAGGAAGATGTAATCATATAATAATAAGGTCTTTTGAGAAGAGTAGACAAAGGAGCTCACATCCAATGGCCTCAATTTTCTCACCAAAATAAGGGGCAAGATCTATAGCTAAGATAGTGGGAAAGGAAGAATAGAAGGTTTGAAGAGAAAAGTAGAACTAATCTGCCCAATTTGCATAATAGTAAATTTAATATAATAATTACTTCTTCCTGACAATGAGGTAAGACATGCAGAGACCTTTGAAAAATATCTTTAAAAAAACCCCACCACTATTGGCAAAGAATTGGAAATTAACAGGATGTCCATCAATTGGGAAAAAGCTGAACAAGTTGTCATACATGATTGTGATGGAATACTATTAAGCTTTAAGAAATGATGAGCAGGATGCTTTCAGAAAAACCTGGAAGAACTTATGTGAACCGATGCAAAATGAAATAAATAGAACCAGGACAATATTGTACATAGTAACAGCAATGCTGTATGATGATCAACTGTGAATGACTTAGCTATTCTCAGAATATAGTGATCAACTATATATATATATGTATATATATATATTTCATCAGTATATATCAATTATATATACTGATGAAAAATACCTCCATCTCCAGAGAAAGAACCAGTAAGAGTCTGAATGCAGATGAAAGCAAACATTTTTTTGTTTTCTTGGGTTTTGGGGGGGCATGAGAGGGTTGTGTTTTCTTTCACAACATGACTAGCATGAAAATATGATTTGTATTACTGCATATTTATAACCTATAGCAAATTGCTTATCTTCTCAGGAGAAAGGGTGAGAGGAAGGAAATTTAAAATTCAGAATTTTAAAAAATAAATGTCAAAAAACATTTGCACATGTGGTTGTGGAAAAAACAAAATATTAAATTAAAAAACAAGCTCAAAACAAGATTAACAGTGGGATGAAAAGAAATAGTGAAAAGGACTTCACCTGTGATTTCATTATATGGAGCTCCAATAATATAACTTGTCATCTCAACAACTTATAACTTTAGAGTATTGACTGGGGCTAGCCAGTATAGTAAATTTTAATAGTGTTTTTTCATAGTTATAGGTTAGAATAATTTTTTTTTAAGTTTTGAGTTTTGGATTCTATTCCTCTGTCCCTTACCTCCCCCTCTCTTTTTTCCCCCTTCCTGAAACAATAGGCAGTTCATTGTAGTTTGTACATGTATTGTTATGTAAAAGAAATTTTTAAAATCACCACTGAGTTGTTTTTATTAGTTAACATGAATTAAATGCCAAATAACTGTAATACTACTGCATATTCTTTATTGCAGTGGCATTGAGTTCCAAATTAAATTTCATAGGATTATTGATTTAAAGGTTATGTTTATATCAATATATTTATTGATTTGAGGTTATTTAATTTTATACACTTACTTTTACAAATAGGCAAATTTAGACCCAGAGAAATGAAGGAATCTGTTCAGAGTCACAGAGATAGAAGTCAGTGATTTGAGCTCAGGTATTCTTTAAAAAAAATAAACTTATTTTTTAAAATTTTGAATTACAAATTCTCTTCTTCTCATCCTCTCTCCCATCCTTGAGAAGTCAGGCAATTAGGATATACAAGTGCAGTCATGCAAAACATATTTGCATATTAGCCATGTTGCAAAAAAACCAAAGAGACAAAAAAGGGAAGAAAGAAGGAAGGAAGGAATGAAAAGAAAAATAAAGAAAACAAGCTTTAGTCTGCCTTCAGATTCTATCATAAACTCAGGTATTCCAGCTATAAATCCAGCCTTATTGCTGATTGAGTACATATGCTGCTCATAACTACTCACATCTAGTTACTTATTTTGATCTTCTAATGGCAAAATTGTTATAGTCTAAATTAAATAATTTTGCAGACTACAGAGATCTGGAACAATCCTCTTTGCTTATAAAATTTTTTAAATTGGTAATATTTCAATAAGTAATTGTAACATTAGCTGTAAGTAGCCAAAATTAGAAATGAAGTATTAATGTTCACAGAAGTATGAGTAAAGGGCATATGAAATAATCTCAAGATTTTATTGAAACAGTTCTAAACTGTATGTGTGTGGATGACCTATTCAGTATAGGTCAGTAAAGTCTTTGTTTAAGCAAATGCCAAAGCTACAGATTCTATTGATTTTTCCTTGGGCAAGCTCAGTTCCTTACATACCGCATGACTGACTTCTCTACTAGTATTTGGTACTACTGACTTATCCTAACCAACTTAAAACTCTCCTCTCTATTCTTTGTCAAAATTATAGTATCCTTGTTCTATTCTTATTTCTCTATTCACACTTTATTTTTCTGAAATAGTGAATTCTGGAAAAAGTTGATTTACTATACAAGTTTCTTTCATCAGTTTCACATAAATAGCAGTATTAGTGGGAAAACACTCTAGGATTCACAGTACACATGAATTGCCTCACCTTCCTGCTCTTTGTACCTTTTTGTCAGAAGATGCAGTTGTTGTGAATTGTAATCAAGATCAATTTTCAAGAGCCCTTTGTACAATCCGCATAATGATAATACGTGATGTTTACATGAAACTTTTATTTCTAATGTATTCATAATCATTTGGTTAATTCATTCAGCAACCTTGAGAAGTTGGTTATTATCATTCCTACTTTATAGATAATAGAATTTAAAAAGAAAGAGTACAAAGGAAATTATGGGGAAATCTTTGACAGTAATCTCAGAAAATCCAGAACATTCATCAATGTCTGTTGAGTTCTGTTATCTCACAAGGTTGTCTAGGATATCAAATTTGTTCTAAAACTACAGATAATCTAGTAAGCTTATGAAAACAATATTGTGTAATGGAAGGAGTACTGGACTGTGATTTGAAAGATAGGGGTTCAAAACTTAGCATTTCCACTTAGCAGCTAAGTGACTTTGGACAAGTCACAATCTCTTGAAGATCTGCTTCCTGAGCAATAAAATGTGAATACTAATATTCATGGTATCTTTTTGTAGGATTTTCCTAAGAAGCTGTAAAATAAGGTATTTGAGAACATTTTGTAAATTAAGTCACTGCATAAATATAAACAACTATTATTGTCAGGGTCCCACAACTAGTACTCCCAAAAGAATTATGAAAGGTCTCAAAAGTTGTGATCAGATACACAGTAGCCATTAATCTCGTGATACAAAGTTATTATTGCCCAAAGAGCTCTTCAAGGGGTATGGGTTTGTGTGTATGGCTATAGGTGTGGATGTGGGGGGTTTCTATGTAAATGCACTTGCACACTTAGATGTGTATGTGCAAAATGTGGCTTGCATTCCAGACTATCACATGATTTCTCCAAGAATGTGTTTATTATGGGAAAATAAGCACTAACATTAAGGCAAAGCCATCTATGGCAATCAGCATTTATTTACTAGGGACCTACCATGTACCAGGTACTGGATTAGTCACTGGTGGTGTTACAAAAACCAAAAAATGAACTCCTGCTCTCAAGGAGGATGTACTCCATCAAGGGAGACCTTATATATGTCTGTGAGTCTGTACAGAGTAGGTAAATACAAAGCACAGAGGGAAAGCCCTTATGGAGTGGGCATCAGGAAAGTGGAGAAGGGAGTACTTCAGCTAAGTGGTGAAGAAAGAGAGCGTAAGGGATGCCCTGTGCAAAAGCACCATAGGCAGGTGAGGAAGAGTCATCTTGGTGCACGAGAGAACTCCATCTTGATTTAGTATATACAGGGCTGGGCTTGGAATCAGGAAGCCAAATTCAGATCTGATCCCAGACACGTCACTTTAACCTGTTTGTGCCTTAGTTTCTTCATCTGTAAGATGAGGGACTTGGATTTGTTTGTCTCTAAGATTCTTTCTGGCCCTCCATTTATGATCCTATGATCGTCCCCTAAGAATTGAATGGCTTTGTAGCATTAAGATCTCACCTTACTATCTCTTTTGTTATCACAATTAATTCTATAGCCATGACCCAAGGAGCTGGTTTAAAAACACCAGCCCAAAAGCTCCTGGATTTTTTTCTGCTTTTATCTACTTTATTTGGAAGCCTTAGAGAGTAGGAGACACTGATTCCCATATTAAGGCTTTTGCTACCTTTTTATTCCCACAATCCAGATGCCATGCTAACTTGTTATTATTATTTTTATTGTTATTATTATTTCCTGATTCTACTTCAAATGTAGGTATATAATGCAAAGACAATGTCTTTTTGCAATAAAATATTTAATGTGTTATAATCTCATATAATATTGTAAAACTTCATCAAATCCTAGGAGTTGAAACTGACCATAGAAAGATCTGATTCAATGCTTTCATTTTGCAGATGAGTCTGAAAATATTAATAACTGATCTAAGGTTACAAAGGTAGTAAATACTGCTAGAAGTTGAATCAAATCCTCTAAGTTTAGTTGTTTTTTTTCCACTGTGCATGCTGCTTCCTTCCCTTGTCTGATTATTTGAGATAGCTAATTGCAGATCTAAGTGTAATTCTCTGGTAAATATTGTTCATTTAATTTCCTGCTATAGCAGAATGAATTAGCAACATTAGGTAGATTACACCTTGATATAGTTATACAGACCTTCACACTACTTATAATATACTTTAATTATCCATATGCAGCTTGGAATACAGACTTAGTTTAGTTCTAGCCCTAAAAGAAGTTCAGCATCATAAGCATGTATCATCTGTATTTCCACTAATAAAAATATACTTCCAATAAATGGAGAAAACAAATGAATGACTAATTCAAAAGTAATAAGAACTGAAACATTCCAGTAGGCACAAGTACAATGTAACTTTCACTATTAGTATTTGTTGAGATGAGAAATCAGAAAGATATTGAAGTTTCATATTCTGTACAAATCAAAGAAAATACATATAACATGTATTATTTAAATATTGCCTTATCAGTCAAAAGCAGACACAGCCTTCAGCAAGAGATAACTTGGAGACAACCCTAAGCAGCAGCAAAAGTTCCAGTTAATCCCATTCAAATTTTGAATTTTCTTGTTAGCAAATGATGTTTGGAGTATTGAAATGTAAATTTTTTCTTGAAATAGAGTTCATTTTCTTTAGCCTCTTCACAGATCACGTTATTTGTAGTATGACTGAAAAACTCAGTCTCAACAATTCTTTTTTTTTTGAAATTCATATTATCCTATATAATTGTGTACATTCAATTTGTACAACAGAGGTGGTCAAAGCTAATTCATTATACTAATAAGTCTATAACTATTGTACTTAATACTAATCTACCAGGAAAGAATATTTTAGTACTATGACTTATTAGCTGGAAGAACATTTCAGGAATTTCACTGAACACATCTTTTTGTGGCTATGAATAAAATATAATATAAACCTCTTTCTATATTAACATCTATAGAAACATTTATAGGGTCACTTTCAGTGATTCCAAACAAGAAACTAATAAGTCTCATCAGCATCAAAGGATCCAGCCAAGGTGAAATAATTTCTCAAATGGCCCAACCCTTGAGTAGTGTTCTACTTAAGGCCTTTTGATCCAATGGAGAGAGCTAATTGGTAAGTTATTCTTTCTCTTTAAGGTTTAATACAATATTGTTTTAAAATTCCTTAAAAAAGTAGTTCTTTTCTTTTTTTTGACATGACAGCCTTCTGTTCTTTTTTTTTTCCTAAGGTGACAGCAGTGCTGAACTCCTAACTTTTCACTGAAGTTCATCTTCACTTTCATCTCCATGTAAGTTTTACAGCTGGTGTAATAATTAGTCCCTTTGTTCCTTTATTTAAATTAAAGTCTTTCTTTAGATCCCAGGATTCAGTGAATAATGTTCCAAATAATTGATGTTGGTAAATGAAGTTTCAAAGTAGAAACTGAGGAAAAGTTTAAGAAAAAAAAGTTGTTTTATGTAAATTGGTAAATGTTATTACTAGTTGTACAGAACTGTATTTCCAGTAGTTAAATAAAGAAAAATTAAATGAAGAAAAATGAAAAATATCAGAATTGCCTGAAATGGAAGGTAACTTGAACTATACCAAAGATCTGTTGGATAAGTTACTAAGAAACTGTGGTATTGTGTTATGTTTTTTTAAAATAATGTCAAGTATTTTTCGTGAAACAACAAAATCAAATAGACAAGAGAAAGCCTATACTCTCCAATACGTGACTGACACAAAACTATCAAAACAGCATACCAGTATGTTCATCCCTGGACATGGGATCTTCCATCATAAGGGAAGAAATGGAAATTCTGGGAAGAGTAGGAGGAAGATGATACAGAAGGAGGAAGAGGAGAAGGAGAACAAAAAGAGAAGAAGGAATAGATGGAAGAAGAAGAGAAAGAGTTAGAGGAGAAAGACAAAGATATTGACAAGACACAGTATTTGGGAAGTCTGAGGCAGAAATCCAAACTGGAGCAGACACATGGATTGACCTTGGAGTGGCTGGCCAATTAGGAGGCTATGAGCAGCAGAACTGCAGAGATAAGTATAACTACAGCCAGATTAGATTGATGTCCAGTGACTATAAAGTGACAAGACTTACGAGTGCTAAGGTTTTGTTTTGTTTCTCACAATTTGTAATTGAGAATCTCTCCAGCCTGTGCTAGGGAGTACAAGCACACCTAATTGAAGAATGGTTGCTAAGGATGTTTCTAATGTCTATTCCATTTCATTTTCTGCTCCAGTCAAATGATTAATTTGATTCTGGGTTTTTTTTTATTTGTTTATTAGCATGGTAATTAATAACTGGGTTTCTAGTCCTCAGTTGACTTTGTTTATTTATATCATTATTATTTAGAGCCTCATACTTTCATAATGGAGAAGGGATTCAAAACTGAATAAAGGGAAAAAGAAGAAGCATTTATGTAGTTCTTGCTTTGTGCCAAGCATTGTGCTTAGTTCTTTACAAATATCTCATTTGGTCCTTTACAACAACCCTAGGAGATAGGTATTATTATCCCCATTTTACAAATGAGGAACCTGATGCAGACACCTAGGAAATATCTGTGGCTAGATTTGGTTTAAACACTTCTTGACTCCTAACCCAGCCTTCTAGTTATGCCACTTAACCCTATATTTATTTCCAAAATACCTACATTAAAACCAGTAATCCATGGGAACTCTCTAATAGAATGGGAAACAGGCTGTAGAAACATACTTTTATAATTAAAAATTAATTTCTTTATTCTTGATTCCTTTAACAACTTTTAAGTTATTCTATGTTGTATGCCTTCATCTTTTTACTCTTTTAGTTCCATTTATCCCTTTTTTCCATGTTTTCTCTTTTATACTATTTTAGACAGTCTATATTATTCCTTTTGTTCTGTTTTCTTCATTTTGCATTACTTAGTTTGATTTTTCACAATTTAAAATTTTTCCTCATATTTCTATATTTTAATGACATATTTTGTTGCGTCAGTAGGACACTCAGTAATTTTGAGGTGTCTAGGTTGCTTCTAGTTATTGGCATAATAATATTGAGATATAGTGAATAGAAAGAAAGAGATAAAAGTACATGTACATAAATATGAATATATAATGTGTACTTAAGGACACACATTTGTGGGTACATTTTTTTAACCTCAATAGCTCTTTTAAATTTATTGATGATACTTTTTGGATCTATTCCTAATAATGGGATTATTGGACAAAAAAGCATGACTGACTTTGTAACTTTTATTTTTTTCCCACCACACTGCTTTCTAGATCTTTATGTATACCAGCTTTGTCAAAAGACTTGTTTCTCCACAATACTGAGCTTTGGCACCTTCAGTTATTTTCTGCATTATTTTAGGGATTATGGAGTAGTGGAGGGAGCCCTGGATTTGGGTTCTAGAAGACCTGAATTCATATTTTGCCTGATACATTTAAAATTTGTGGGACCATGAGCAAGTCACTTAACTCTGTCTGTCTCATTTTCTTAAATTGTAGAATAAAGATAGTAATGGCTGGGTTATTGTGAGAATCAAATAAAATAAGGAATGTAAAATGCTTTGCAAATGGTAAAAAAAACAAAATAAATGCAAAGTTGTTATTATTAATAACTTCTACATGAAGCCTTAATTGATTGCCTCCTTTATTGTATCATTTCTCCCAAATCACCTTGTATTTAACCATGTTGTAGTACCCTTTTGTGAGAATAGACTAGGAATTAGAATAGATGGTGAAGATGGATGCCTACTGGTCAGGACAGAAAGTTCCTGACTGCTCTGACCCAAGGAATCAAACCCAAGTCCTTTCAGACACACCCTAAAGGAAAGGGGAAAGCACTAAAAAGAGATGGAACTCATTAAAAAAAGTAGAGTAGTAGCCTCAGAAGCACTGACACACAGGCCTGCTTTCATTGCACAGGAAGGGAAAAGTCTTTGAGACTTTGAAGAGTGAGGTGATGAAGAGCTAAGTTCTTTACAAATATCTCATTTGGTCCTTACAACAACTCTAGGAGATAGGTATTATTATCCCCATTTTATAATTGAGGAACCCGATGCAGACAACTAGTAAATATCTGTGGCTAGATTTGGTTTCAACACTACTTGACTCCTAATCCAGCCTTCTAGTTACGCCACTTAACCATATATTTATTTCCAAAATACCTACATTAAAATCAGTAATCCATGGGAACTCTCTACTAGAATGGAAAATAGGCTGTAGAAACATGACTCCAGGGTGCAGGTTGGATTGGGAGCAAGGGAAAGGAGGTGCGGAGGTCAACCCCAGCAGGTTGAGGCAGTCAAAGCACTGTACACAATGCACTGTGCAGACAGATGGATCCAGGAATTTCTCCTCTTCTCTACACTGTCTCTTCCCTATCTTCTGTGTCTGGATGAGTCTTCCCAGTCAATTTTTGTTTTCCAAAAGTTTGACTTTCACTTTGGTCATTTGTTTTCAAAGAAACTAGTTTCTCTAAAAGAACATGGTTGATTACAATACTACTGATTTGTGTGTGTCTTAAGGAAAAGGTCTTCAAGACCAAACAAATGAGGTGGAACTCTGGAAGAGAGATAGACTTTATTATTGCTAATCTCATTCTGTGACTACACTGGGGACTTAGAACAATAAGATATGGGCAATTTTCATTGTTTATGAATATATGTGGTTATGTTTTTATTTATATATACATATAAATATAATATGTGTGTATACACATGTATGTGTGTATATCCCAAAAGCAGAGAAAGGTTATATGAATCAGGACCACTATTTAAACATAAAATACATCTGTCCCTATTCCTGCTCCCCCAGCAAGAACTGAGGGAACTGACTAAAGAGAAAGTCACCCTTTGAAGAGATAACTTGGAGAGGAGCTGTGTCAAAAGTTCAGATTTGAATTCAAGTCTCCTTTCTTCAAGTTCAGTGGTCTTTAAGTTATACTGTACTATTTCTGTAATAGATTATTTAATGTTTGTGATGATGTTCATTGCTCACTATTTTCAATCTCTTCCAAACTCAAAAAGACAGTTAATGAATCCATAAGCATAAGGCATCTCATTAGGTTACAAACCTTCCAATATTTAACTTGGAACCATGTTTTCCAATGTTCTTTTTACCATCTTCCTTTATGTTCACCTGTATACTGAAATCACCAAGTACAGATTTACATAATTTACGGATCTTGTCAAGCTTTTGTAGTATTCACTTATTCTTTTTTTTTTCCTACAGCAGATGTTAATACTTCTGCTGCAAGGATCTTCATGGTGCATTTTTTGATTCGGGATTATTATGAAGAGGAAATAGCCAATTATCCTATGAAATAATGATTCCTATTGCCTTTGGATATATGATGAAACCAACTTTGCCCACTCCTTTTTTGTTTCCTTGTTTACTTTTTTCACAAGAATGTCAGTATAAACAGGGTTTAGTTGTAAAAATATATTGATTCTTTGGTCATTAAGTATTAAAGGCTGAAGGTTAATTTGTGTTTTTATTTCATTAGTTGTCAGGGCCAGATAATGCATTAACTAGTGTCAATCCTTGGTAGGTTCATGAATAGCAAAATCAACTAACAATAGTCAAACCTTTTTTAGCATGGCAGAATCTAATAGAGCTTATGTTCTACTAGACTAGTTAGCAAAAATCTAGATTACTTCCGCACTATAATAAAGCACTTGAATGAAATTTTTATGAAACATGATAAAGCCTCCTAATAGTCACAAAAATATGTAGTTTCCCATACTAAAGACTTTTATAACTTTATGACTGACATTGCCTTTTGATTGCTAAGGAAACTAAGATGTATGGTTATGTTATTACTATAATCCTCAAAACTGTTCAGTTTTTCCATTTTGAGATACTCTGATGAGATTTCCTTAAGAATTGCAATCCTTTATGTTAGAATGAGCTACGTAATGAATGAAAGAAAATTAATAATAAAATGAGATTTTTATAGAATGCTTTGAGGCCACCTCAAAACTTTATAAATAATTACAGTAATGATAACATTGACAAGAATTTTGTCTTCCTAGCAAAATACCAAATTGTTCTTACCTCCCTTGGGAGAATATAGAGCTAATGAGTTAGATTTTCTCAATGTGTAAGGTTTTGTTTGGGAAAAAGAGTCTTTAAGAAAATTTGCTAGCCTTTAAGACTATAAAATGTTACTCTGGTGGCTTGAAAGGTTTAAGGTACCTGACATGCTTTCAAAATATTATATGGATTGAAGAATCAATCTTTCTTATGAATTATAACAATTGACCACTAGATTAAAAAATTAAAATATTGGCTTTGGACACCTGCTTTATCTAATCAACTACATATTTGATAAAACATTATAAAAGACGTTCCTTCAAAACTGTAAATTGTTTGCTATAAAGAATAATGTGATCCTTTGCCATCAAAAGATATAGTAGCATGTTCAGAGAGAATGATAACACCAATCAAACAAGGATATTGCTATTACTAAAATGAAGATATAATGAATAAACACAAATTCCTGGCTGTTTGTTCTTTATTATTTCCTGGAGAATAGCTTTCCATTTTTATTTAATTTCTTTGTTGTAATCATATCTCCACTAAAGTTTTCTTCTGACGCCATATTTTTTTCCCTGAGACAATTAGAGTTAAGTGACTTGCCTAGGGTCATACAACTAGGAAGTGTTAAGTGTCTGAGAACAGATTTGAACTTAGTCCTCCTGACTTCAGGGCTGGTGCTCTATCCACTGCACCAACTAGCTGCCCCCTGATGCCATATCTTGAGGTAGAATTGAGCCAGCATTTTTAAGGGATGTCCTAGAATACCACAAACTTACTTACCCAGGCTGGAAAGAGTTTAAAAATAACCTAGAGATGGACTACATTTTCTTCATCTGAGGACCAGAATTGTAAAAGTGCTATTCTTTTCATTAAAGTGATCAAACTTGCTATATAGCAATAATTTTAAATCAAAATATTCCTCAAATATTAAAGTGATTTAATAAGAATTTATAATATATATTATTATGTTAAAGTTATTTACTATCTGAACTTCAATATGTGGTCACATCTTCAGAAGTAAGACATTTTCCTCAAGTTGTACTGGAGAAAAGGAAAAAAAAAACTTATTGAATTTAAAGTCAAAGGACCCAAGTTTATATTTCAGCTAAATACACAATGAAAAATAATTATTATAAAGACAAAAAAGGAAAATTGTCTGAAGATTCTGATGTTGGTGCATAGGGAGATCATTAACAAACAGATATAAATAGTATATATATAAAAGACTGAAGAAAATGTAGCTAGTTGATGAATAGAATCACATGGCACAATTCTGTTAGTGTCAAGTGTAATAATTATATTTTATCAAGAATCTTTTATTGCATATTTATCTGATTGACTTAATAATCACAAGACTAGACATTTTAGACACTTTTTAGGTGTTTTCATTCTTACCCCAGACTTAAATCATGACATTGAGAGAGATGTATGTATGTATATGTGAATGTATATATAAATCCACACAAAAACAATTCATACAAGGTAATTAGGAGTAAGGGTTTAAAAGGTCTCATATAGATGTTGACATTTGATCCTTGCTTTGAAGAAGATGAGGGATTCTCAGAAGCTAAGAAAAGAAAGGAGTACATTCCAGATGTAGGGGCCAGCCTGGAGATGAAAAGTATTATGTGCTGTATAAGAAATAGAAAGAAAACCTATTTGGCTGGATGAAAAAGTACACAAAATAGAATAATGTTTAATGAATCTATATTAAGATAAGTTTGGCTAGATTGTAAAAGATATTAAAAGCCAAACAGAGGTAAGTGATTCAGAAACCTTGAAAGAAAAAAAATGAATGAGAAAAGAAAGATAATAAAGTTAAATAATAAATGAGAAAGAAAAAATGTCTCTAATTGGGATAAATATCAAAATATTGAGTGAGAGAAAATAAAAGGGAAAATAATCTCAGAAGGGCATAGATTTGTGTCTTATCTCTGTTGGTTATTCCATATAGTTTGATAGGAAAGAGTACAATACCAAAGCTTCATTTCCTAAATAGATCTCTGACCTCTAGGCAAACTGAGTCATTGGGTTGACCCTTCAAGAAATATTTCTAGTATTTTCACTTAATTTGTCCTGAAGTAATTTCAGTCAGTGGTATCAAGTTGAAATAAGAGGTAATAACCTATACCTAAGGATTCCTGCATCTTATATGGTGATTTAGAAAAGCACACCTTAATTATATCTGTTTTATTGTTTTTAAATGTATTTTATTAAATATTTCACAATTACATTTTAATCTGGTTTGAACAGCATTGGGAGTGTTGTGGGCTGCATGTTTGATATCTCTGGGCTGGGTTACCGCTTCTTTAGAGCTTCTAAAGATCAGACAAATAAAGTGAAAGATGGCAAAGGGCTGAAAACATAGAAGAGATGGCTCTGAGTCCTATCTCTCTGATGAGATCTCTGCTATTCGCAGCCATCCCATGTTCACAGATAAAAATAGGTTCAGGCCATGATCTTCAGATATTTGTCAGAAAATCACTCCCCCATTGCAGTCACCTGTAGACCTTATAGATCAAGAATTAGATTTGCTTCCAAATTCATGTTCAATTTCTTAGACATCTCAGGATACCCTCTCCACACCAAAAAAAGACAAGAAGGTAGCCCAAAAGGAAAATGCTTCAGCAAAACTGTGATCGAAGAAAATATTTTGGAATTTGACCATTCAGTCAATAAATACTTATTTAGAACGTATTAGAACACACTGGGGGGAGGCGGGGAGAGGTGCAGCTAGGTGGCACAGTGGATAGAGCACCAGCCCTGAAGTCAGGAGAACCTGAGTTCAAATCTAGTCTCAGACACTTACTATTTCCTAGCTGTGTGACCCTGAGCAAGTCTCTTAAATTCAATTGCCTCAGCAAAAAGAACACACTGGGGATACAAAAAGAGGCAAAAGACGTTCCCTGTCCTCAAAGAGCTCACAATTTAATGGGGAAGCAACAATCAAGAACATATAAAAACATTAGAAAAGAATAATGACTGGATAGCATGATTTTCTAATGATAATGATAGCATAATTTTTCTAAAGAAAAAAATAATTGAAGAATTGTGGTTTCTCATTATTTTAGGTGGGCCTCATATCATGTGATTTCACATATTTGCTTCAGTATACCTACCTTTGCATTTCAAATAACAGTTAACATACTAAACTACAGATACTTATTCTACTCACTCATTCTTTTCTAGTCCAGAATCATTATAACCTGATTTCTTTAAGCAATAGAAAGTTGTCCTATATTCTCTGTGATCCTATCTACCTACCACTAGTAGGCCCAATTCAAATGCTGCTTATTAAACAGCATAATGGAATAGATAGATCAGTCAGCAAGATTTATTTTTGTCCTGCCTCTGACACAGATTGTGTGACTTTGGGCAAATTTGGCACAGGGCCTGACACATAGTAGGTACTTTAAATGTTTATTAAATTGAATTGAAATAACTTCTCAATGTGCTAATCATCTCTTTAAGAGAAGTTGTCAGCCTACATTGATGTTGAGAGGGATATCCTTATCTCCACATTCACTTTCTTTTTTTTTTTTTAACATGTATTTATTTGAAGCCACATTTCTGAAAAACAAAGGGAAAAAAGAAACTGTGATCATGATTTGGTTTACATTTGATAGTATTATTCTTCTGGTAAAGAGGTAAAATAAGTAATAGATACAGGACTGATCACAGAGGCAAAGTGACCTGTGCTCGATTTTCATCTCTGAAAAAAGATTACTACTTGATTTCCCTTGTCAGTTACTTTTTTTTATTATTAAAGCTTTTTATTTTTCAGAACATATGTGTGGACAATTCTTCAATATTAGCCCTTCTAAAATCTTGTGTTCCAATTTTCCCCTTCTTCCCCCATGCCCTCCTTACATGGCAAGTAGTCCAATATATGTTAAACATGGTAGAAATATATGTTAAATCCAATATATGCATACATATTTATACAGTTATTGTGCCACACAAGAAAAATCAAATCAAACCAGTGAAAAAAAGAGAGAAGCAAAATAAAATGTAAGTAAACAACAACAAAAAGAGTGAAAATGCTATGTTGTGAATCACACTCAGTTCCTACAGTCCTCTCTCTGGGTATAGATGGCTCTCTTTATCACTGAACAATTGGAACATTGTTGAACAGAGCCATATCCATCAGAATTGATCATCATATAATCTTGTTGCTGTGTACAATGGTCTCTTGGTTTTGCTCACTTAGCATCATTTCTTGTTTCTGAAATCATCCTGCTGATCGTTTCTTACAGAACAATAATATTCCATAACATTCGTATATAATAATTTATTCAGCCATTCTCCAATCGATGGGCATCCATTCAGTTTCCAGTGTCTTGCCACTATAAAAAGGGCTGCCACAAACATTTTTGCACATGTGGGGCCCTTTCCTTCCTTTAAGATCTCTTTGGAATGTAAGCCCAATAGAAACACTGCTGAGTCAAAGGGTATACACAGTTTGATAATTTTTTGAGCATAGTTCCAAATTGCTCTCCAGAATGGTTACATTCATATGCAGTTCCACCAACAGTGTATTAATGTCCCAATTTTCCCACACCCCTTCCAACATTTGTCATTTTCTTTTTCTGTCATCTTAGCCAATCTGACAGTCCGTATTCACTTTCAATATTGCAGTATTACAAAGAGGTCTCACTAATAATATTATTGATAATTTTTAGGAAGAGCATCAAGGTTTTTTTGAACTATTAAAAGAAAAATTATTTTAAAATATTATTTCAATCTATTTCATTTTTAAATTTCTTTTTAAGCATTTTTCTAATATATATATAATATTAGTATAGTAGTTCATATGAATATATATGAGTAAATGAAGATAACATATATACAGTTTATTTTTGAAGATTCTTTGTTACCAGGGTACATAATCAAAAGTTTGGAGGCCATACTTCCTTTAGGAAGTAGATTTGTCCAAATGTAATCTAATGGTCTCTACTGAACTTTAAAGCTTAAGGAGGCTTAGCATCTAGTCCTTCCCCCATATTTTTCATATGATAAATATGTAGATTTTTTGTCTATATGTACACCCTTGTGTAGGGATAGCTATATATTTCAGTAGGTAGGGCACTGAGCCTGGAGTTAAGAAGACCAGCCTCAGATACTTATTAGCTGTTAGAGAAGGAATTGCAAACCACTAAGAAAATCTCCTGGACAGTATGATGTACAGGGTCACAGAGCCAGACACTACTGAATGACTGAACAATAATAAGTCATTTATTTGGTTTGTTACAGATTTCACTTTTGATAGTGATGCAATTGAATTTATTTCTGTTCTCTCCCAAGATTTTGATATGTATTAACTGTATATATGATGTGATGCATCATCATTAGAAAACCTACTTTTAAAGCTCTGTTGCAAACTTGTGAAATGGATTTTTCATTGACATTAGGGAGAGTGCTACAGTTTTCACCAGAGTTTTGCACATAGTTCAATAAATTAGATATAATATATAAGAAACTAACTCAAGAGTTTTTTTTTAATGTTTTGAGTTGTCGCTTGTGTAACTTCTTGGAGTTTTTGTTTTTAAAGTTTTATATAGTGAAGCATAGTGCAAACTCTGTCATATTTATGTTTGGTAGGTACACATTGTAGTTTACACATGAAACATTTTGAATTTAAATATCTTTAAAATGTAAAATTATTTTTAAATTGTCAGTTGTCTTAAAACTAAAGAGGGAATCAAGAAAGTAAAATGTTAAAAAATCAGTGGCACACTTTAGTTGGGAGAGGGAAAGTTTATATAGCATCTTTTATGTGCTAAGCTTTACAAATATTATCTCATTTGATCCTCACAACAATCTTTCAAGGTAGGTGCTTTTTTATTAGCCTCATTTTGTAACTGGGGAAAACAGAGTTTAAGCAACTTGCTTTCACACAACTGAGGTTGTTCCTGTGGTTGAACTCAGGTCTCCCTGATTCCAGGCCTAGTGCTCTGTTCACTGTGCCACACATGCCTTTTATTTTTTAGGTTTTTTTCCCCAGCAAAAAAAAGAATCTTAAAATAAAATATTACAGTTTTTCTAAAAAGGAAAAAAGTAATGAATTAATGCTTCTTAATTTCATTAATGTATCATTTGAAAGAAGGAAAAACAATCAGAGAAATGCAAATTAAGACAACTCTGAGGTACCTCTACACACCTGTCAGATTGGCTTAAATGACAGGAAAAGCTAATGACAAACGTTGGAGGGAATGTGGGAAAACTGGGACACTGATACATTGTTGGTGGAACTGTGAGTGGATCCAACCATTCTGGAGAGCAATTTGGAACTATGCTCAAAAAGTTATCAAACTGTGCATACCCTTTGACCCAGCAGTGTTTCTAATGAAACACTGCACCTTTGGGAAAAGGACCCACATGTGCAAGAATGTTTGTGGCAGCCCTTTTTGTAGTGGCTAGAAACTGGAAATTGAATGGATGCCCATCAATTGGAGAATGGCTGAATAAACTATGGTATATGAATGTCATGGAATATTATTGTTCTGTAAGAAACAACCAGCAGGATGATTTCAGAGAGGCTTGGAGAGACTTGCATGAACTGATGCTGAGTGAAATGAACAGAACCAGGAGATCATTATACACGGCAACAACAAGACTATATGATGATCAGTTCTGATGGACATGGCTCTCTTCAACAGTGAAATGATTCAAACCAGTTCCAATTGTTCAGTGAAGAAAACCATATACACCCAGAGAGAAGCCTGTGGGAACTGAGTGTGGACCACAACATAGCATTTTCACTCTTTTTGCTGATGTTTGCTTGCATTTTGTTTTGTTTTTTTTTTTCCCTCAGGTTTTTTTTTCTTTCTTGATCCAATTTTTCTTGTGCAGCATGATAACTGTATAAATATGCATACTTATATTGAATTTAACATATATTTTAACATATTTGACATGTATTGGATTACTTGCCATCTAGGGGAGGGGGTGGAGGAAAGGAGGGGAAAATTTGGAACAGAAAGTTTTGCAAGGGTCAGTGTTGAAGAATTACCCATGCATATGTTTTGTAAATAAAAATAAATTTTAAAAAAGAAAGGAAAAAAAACCAAAAAAGGAAAAACACACACAAAGTAAAAGAACCTTTTCACTAAGAGTAATTTTCTGACCATTATTAGTATGTTTCATTTTGTGATTATTACTGAAAATAATTTTTCATGTAGAAGAGAGGAATATTAAAAATTTAGCTACTTCATTTGTCAGATATGCTGACTATGTCTCTAACTTGTGGGGAACCAACTTGTTTCCTGTTACTTATATAGTTTATACTGCTAAGTAAATAAAAACATAGGTTACATGAATTTACTTATACATGTTGTAATCATTTAGGTTTGAATTTTAGATTTAGATTTAGATAATAGGCTATCATCTTTCTTTGCCTGCACTTTGTAATGGCCTCTAGACCACTATTTTTGATTCTAATCTGTTTTCTCTATAATCTATCCTTCAAATAATGACTTATTAAGCATTGTCACACATTGATCTCATCATGTCACTCCTCAAAATCCTCCCATGATTTCTCATCACCTACCCAACAAAGCCTGGCATTCAAGTACCCTAGCAATCACTTAAGTGACTCACCCAGTACCACAGACTTAGGAAGTACTGAAAGGAGATGTGAACATAGGTCTCATAATGTCTATTTCTTGGCTTCCTTCATTTCTTCAAGTCCCAGTTAAGTCCTACCTTCTACAAGAAGCCTGTTCTGAACCCACTTAATGTTAATGCCTTCCCTTTGTGATTATTTCTAGTTTACCCTTTTATATACCTTGTTTGTACATGGTTTTTCATATATTGTCTTTCTCTTTAGAATGTGAATTCCTTAAGGGCAGAAACTGTTTTTGTCTTTCTTTTTATCCCCACTGCTTAGCACAGTGTTTAGAACACACAAGATGCTTAACAAATGCTTGTTAACTATTGTTATTAATGCTTGTTAACTATTGTTATTAATTTAATAATTCCCTTACTATTTTTATAAGGGAATTATTAAATCATTTTAAATTATTTTCTTGGAGAGAATGAATAATGTTCTTAATTGAGACTATCTAGTTATTTCAACCATTGCCAAGTTTTTTTTTTTGTCATGCTTTTTTCTATATAATTCAAAAAAAGTTTACATTTTGGAAAGGAAAAGATATTACCAGGAAAATTCTGTGGTATTTTTCTAATAAATTAGGATGATAATTTCCACCTTTTTAGTTCATCCTTCTTGGTAATGTAGAACAGCCATAATTCTGAGTTTGTGACATGGTTATATTCCCATTAAGCTGATTGATTGTTAATTCAGTAGGACCAGATAAAGAAAGATGAATTATGAAAGAATGAACCTTTGTTTAATTGCAAATATTTCTTGTAGCAGAAATGTCAAGGGAAATTACCAAAAAAACTAAAGGTAAATAGATTAGAGCTTAAGTTTGATAGATTATTTTCTTCAGTGTGTTAGCCTTTCTTTGATGTTGAATACACTTATGGATTAATTTCATTTTTTATATTACCATAAGTCTTTAAAATTTTTTTTACTTTAATGATGTATTTTTTTCTAATTACAAGTAAAGATGGTTTTCAACATTAATTTTTCTAAGATTAAGTTCCAATTTTTTCTCCCTCCCTCCCTTATCTTTCCTCTCCCCAAAACAACAAGCAAACTAATATAGGTTATACATTTACAATCGATTTTAACATATTTCCATATGAGTCATGTTGAAGAAGAAAAATCAAAACAAAAGGGAAAAAAGCACAAGAAACAACAACAACAAAAAGGTGAAAATGGTATGCTTTGATCTACATTCAGTCTTCATAGTTCTTTCTTTGGATGTGAATAGCATTTTCCATCTAAAGACTATTGGAATTGTCTTGGATCACTATTGCTAAGAAGAGCTAAGTCTATTATAGTTGATCATCACAGTCTTGCTATTACTGTGCACAATGTTTTCCTTATATTGCTCATTTCACTCAACATCAGTTCATGTAAGTCTTTCCAGGATTTTCTGAAATCAGCCTGCTTATCATTTCTTATAGAACAATAATATTCCATAACATACATATACCATAACTTATTCAATCATTTCCTCAATTGAGGGACATCCACTCAATTTCCAGTTCCTTACCACTACAAAAAGAGCTGCTACAAAGATTCTTGCACATGTAGATCCTTTTCCCTCTTTTATGATCTCTTTGAGATACTGCCATAGTTTCAAATTGCTCTACAGAATGGCTGGATTAGGTCATAACTCCACCAACAATGTATTAGTGTCCCGGTTTTCCCACATCCCCTCCACCATTTATCATTATCTTGTCATCTTAGCCAATCTGATAGGTGTGAAGTAGTGCCTCAATTGTCTTAATTTGCACTTCTCTAATCAATAATGATTTAGAACATTTTTTCAGAAGGCTATAGGTAGCTTTAATTTCTTCATCTGAAAATGGTTCATATCCTTTGACTATTAATTGGGAATTACTTGTATTCTTATAAATTTGACTTCAGTTCTCTATATATTTTAGAAATGATACATTTATCAGAAACACTGACTAAAAATTGTTTCTGATTTCTTTCTAATCTTAGCTGCATTGGTTTTGTTGGTGCAGAGACTTTTTTTTTTTTTTTTGCTGAGGCAATTAGGGTTAAGTGACTTGCCCAAGGTCACACAGCTAGGACGTATTAAGTGTCTGAGATCAGATTTGAACTCAGGTCCTCCTGACTTCAGGGCTGGTGCTCTACCTACTGCGCCACCTAGCTTCCCCAAGACTTTTTAATTTAATGTAATCAAAGTTATTATGTATTAATTTTAAATTCAAAATAATTTTTTTAAAAAGAGCAAGGTTCATTTTCAAGGGGATATATAGATTCTATTCAAACACATCTCATTTAAGGAAAAGCATTTTCTTAGTCTTCTTGAGTTTAGAATATCACTGGATATTAATGTTAACTAGCATCTGTGGATGGCCAGAGCCAAACAGAGCTGCTTGGAGACAAGAGAGTCAGGAAACAAAAAGAAGTTTAATTTCAAAGTGAGGGAAACAGTTTGTGACAGGGCCTCCAGTTCTAATCGAGGAACCCATTTTACTGTAGGCAGATCTCAGTACTTATACTAATGACTATGCAATGAATTGTAGCCCTGACAGTGAGCGATAACAGCAACAATATGACAGGTTTGATTCTTAATGATCAGAACCTGTAAGAGCTTGTTGGATGCTCAAAGGATACCTGACATAGATCTTGGATCTTGCTGTGGCTGAGATCATTCAGAGGGGGAATGTTTGCTATCTCGAGTTCAGGGCACACCTTGCTCAGTGGACCTTAGCTTAAAAAACAGGGTGTCTCCTATTTTCTTGACAAACTGTCACATTAGTTTTGGCAGAAGCTAAAATTGAGTTTGCATTGAGTTTGACCCCAAGACCCCCAGCACATATTCAAGTCCCCAGTTTGAAATTCCCATAGATGACAGAAGAAAGGATTACTTAACTAGACTAGAACTGATTGCATTTTAAATTTAAAGGTAATTTAATGCAGTGTTAATAAAAGGTTTTTGTAGTACTTTGAAGTTTACAAAGTAGATATGCCATAAAGTTTGATATTCACCACAGCCTTATTAGGTGGGTAATGCAGTTATTATTATTTCTATTTTACAGATGAGAAACTGAGAAGAGCTAAGTAACTTGCCTATGCTCACAAAACTATTAAGTTTTGGAGAATAAGATTCAAAGTCTGGTACCTTCAGAATTAGTGGAGTATGACTGCCAATTTCCTGTGACCCAGGACAAGGCATTTAAATTCTATGAGCTTCATTGCCCTTCATCTGTAAAATGAGAGGGGTGAACAAGATGACTTCTAAGGCTCCTTCCAGTTCTAAATCCATGGTCTTCCCTGTCCAATAATATTGATAATGCACCATACTCCCTCTTAGTGTTTCTTCTGTGTTGTTTCAGGTCTCACATTGTGACCTAGAGAACAAAAACTCTAGTATTTTCATCTGTAGTACAACTATGTTGACCCCTATTAGCTGAATGCCATACATAGTAAAGGATTTGATTAGGCTCTAGAGAAAAGTATGGAGATAGCTCTGAATCCTTGTAGCAGGGGGTGAGTGAGAAGACTGAATGTGTTTATCTTCCTCCTTTGAACCTTCCCTTTCTTCAAACTTCCTCTGTCTGTTGGATTGCCATTGGATATGTTGGATTAGATATGCCAATCATTCATATTGGCAACTTCTTCATCTTCTCTTTGGGCACCCCTGAAACATTATGGCAGTTGAGTTTGTTTTGCTTTACTCTTGGTGGGAAGGAGGGTAGCCCTTCAGTCAGGCTTTACAATTGAATGGTATGGGCTGATCCTGTCTGCTCCTGAGTGGTGAAACAGTAGACTCCTCCTTCAGGGACTCACCTCTGCCTGAGGGTTCCTGCTTGTCATAGGCTTCCCTGATATAGGCTCTACCTGGATTCCCATATGTCTCAAACTGAGTTCATGGTTACTCCTGTGGTATGTTTCCACCAAAGGCTTCAGGGTCTGTTCTGACTGGATTTTGCTTAGGCCTTTCCCTTGCAATTTGTCCAAGGTCACTGGGACCCACAAGACCCTTCTTGGAACATCTTGAGACTTTTTTTCTGTTAGGTTAGAGCTAGGTCAAGGCCTTATTGGGACTTATCAGCTATATGCTTCTGTGTCCTAAGATGTTGTGCTGTTCCCTCTTCCCCAAGATACCCAAGCTCCCTTCCTGGGCTTAGGGAGCCAACTACAACTTTAGGGAAAGCTTGAGCACCTGCCTGGCTTTGATAATTTGTGTTGTGCTGGAAATGCCCCAGACACATCAATCACTTGGGAACAGTTCAGATGTGGCTTATCCTGGGTTCCACGAAGCCCAGGCAAGACTGAGAGCTGTAACTGCTGAGATTGAGTTTATCCCAGGATCTGTCAGGGGATTCCTGGATTGGATGTTGAAATCTAGAATGAGTTTTTCCAGTTCCTAGTAGAAAGGTGTGTCTCTAAGTCTCTCAGTGCTGCAGAGTTTGCAAGGGATCTTGGATGCTCAGCATCCTAGTGCCCCTATCTTCTCATAATATGAAGTCTTCATATTCATCATTTCTTACAAAATAGTATCATTCTATTATCTTAACTAAATTTCTGTAGTTGATTGATTGGTATCTTTGTTTTATTACTGCAAAAACTACAACTGCAGTTAATTTGATGTGTATGGGGCCATTCTTTATGTCTTTGATCTCCTTGCAGTGTATACTTAGCCTGGGTGAAAGAGTATGATCATTTTAGTGACTTTCTAGAATAATTAGATGAATTTATGGCTCTACAATAGTATTTTTATTAATGCGCTTTTTTCCCCTCAACTCTACCAATATTGACTACTTTTTTGACTTTTGTCATCTTTGCCAGTTGTTGAGTGTGAGGTAAAATTTCAGAGATGTTTTGAATTATATCTCATTTATTTAGTAGTAATTTGGAGTAACATTGTGTATGATTTGAAATAGTTTACAATTTGCTTACAAATTATTCATTATTATTTGATCACATCCACTGGGGAATGACTCTTAGTCTTAGATATTTGTATTGGTAGAGGAGCATCTTTTAATAATTTGCATTTGTAATTGCCACTTAATTATCTCTTTAAGAAGCAAGGCATTTTATAAGATTTAGTTCAGACTGTGGCATAAAATTCATGAACAAATTTGGAATTTGGGATAAGAATTTGGGATTCTAACTCCAGAATCAGAGACAAATAGTAACCAAAGTGACTTTTCTCAAAAGTTTCAAAATCAATCTTTTTGTCTTATGAATTCAGATATTTACTCAGGTAGAATCAGTGTTTTATAAAATCAGAAATCTTTTGAGAAGAAAGGGATTTCAATAATCCAACATTCCCCCTCCCCATTTACAGATGAAGAAATTAAGACTTTGGCAAATCAAGTGACTTGCCCAGTGATCATGGAAATCTGGCCAAACTTCTTGCCTTTAGTGAGGTATGGCATTACCCAAATTTTACAGAAGAAACAACTGAAACTTAGCAAATTTAAGTGACTTTCAGTAAACTTATATTGGGTTCTTACTCTTTACAAAGCACTGTTGTAGGTCCTGAGAATGATGCATCTTATTGTCTTAGAACTTATAGTTTATCACAAATTATATCCAAGTAAATTAAACTGTTGGCATTATAGATCAGTCTCTATCCAACAGTCATCAAGGTTGACACACTATGGGGGTACTGAACCATATCCAGGTAATCATTTTCATTGTAATGAAACCAGAAAACATAAAGAGGTTGCAGCTAAATAGAATAAAGGCTTCCAAGTTCTCCTTGGAGAGTCAAATAGAAGAATTGACAAAATTGGTTTCATCATGTCCTCAAAGGCAAAAAAAAAAAAAAAAAAAAAACATCATTTAATGGCACACTTGGTCATCTTGCCTTGCAGTGCTCACAATGTGCATAAGCAAACAAACCACCATGAAGATAAATGCAGCTTTTGCACCAACATCTGTTGTAGAGGATGAAGAAGTATTGAAAGTTTATGAAGAACTAAACAAGAGCCTGCTAACAAAGTCAACATATTACTTGATATTCGTTGACTTCAGTGCCAAGGTGAGCATGGAAAAGACAGATAAAACTATGCTGCAGATATGGTTTGGAAACAAAAATGAAAACATTAGATAAGGGGATTTTTTAAAAATATGTTCTGATGGGAAAACTATTGAGCAGAGACAGTATGATAAATACAGTACATAGATAGTGATTTTTGGGATCTCTGGTCATGTAACTAGGGAGGAAGTATCATCTCGGTGCTTAGGCAGACAAAACAGTTGTCAGAATGCACTAGTAGAAGTGGTTTCCTCACTGAGAATTCCTTATACCAATGAAATAACAGGTCCAAATAAATCTACATCTCTTTCCTCCTGCAAAATTACTTAACATTACAGCTGGAAAAGATGGGGGAAAGGAGCAAATAAATGGAAGTGGAAAGGGCAAAGTGTATTTGACATCTCAAGCTTGAAGTTCTAATGTCTGACAAAGGTATTAAGAGTTGATATTTATTCTTGGCTCCATGGTTACATTGATATTTTTTCCTCCAGGGTTATATATAACTTATGCATTCCTTCTTTAAACTACGGATTTTAGCCAAGTCTTTCTGTAAATCCAGATGAGAAATCAGACATGGCAAAAGTCGTCTTCTAGTTCTCTTAATATTTTGTGCTTACCAGTTCAATTTAGTAAACCTTTATTAAGGACTTATATGTACTGTGCTATATACTAGAGATACAAAGTCAAAAAATGAACCACTTCCTGATCTCAGAAACTCACATTGTAATGGAAGAAAGGAAACATACATGTACAGATAAATAAATACAAAATAGGACAAAAATAACTATATAAAATGATTTCTGAGGTGTAGGCAAGGAGATGGTATTAATAAAAATTCAACATTTGGATTATTCCTCTGTTGTCCCCATGCCTTCACCATATAAGGAGTGACAGCTCCACCTTCTTTTCAAGTAGTTCATGTCTTTGATAGTCTTTTATATTACTTCTACAAGACAATGTGTCCACTAAGATGATGTCTTTCATGCAGAATAAGATTATGCAAAATTACTTAATAGCTGCAACTACAGATAACTTTTTCAATTGTCCTCTTTTTATCAGGAACAAAGGAGATATGAAAAAGGAAGATGTTTGCCATTATCATTAAGAATGTGCTGTGCAAAGGTCAGATAAAAGAGAGATTTCTCCTAGATGGTGAAATCTCCAACATCTTTCTTTTTGCATGTGACCATGTGTCAATTGCACTAAACCCCAGATCTTTGCCAGGCCTCCCCAGTGCAATATAAAGTCACTCATAAGAGATTCTCCCAGGAATCCATGTAGGAAAAACCAAATAGGTGAAGAGTGTCTCTTGTCCATATGATGACACATACTTAAAGGGATACCCCCACAGAGTTAGTACATGAACTTTGGACTATCAACAAAGAATTGAACTAAACAAGAGGAGGAGAGGGAGAGCTAGATTTAGTTGGTGAAATTGTGTAAGATTTTCAACTCACAAAACAAAACACAGGAATTTCATTTACAGTTCTGTCAAATTTAATTAAGAGACAGTATAGTATGGTGAACAGAAAACTAGCTTTGAATCAAAAAGACTTGGGTCAGGTCCTGCCTCTGACAAATGTTAGATGTCAATGTCACTAGGTCACAAATTATGTGGAAAGGACTAAAGTGATTTTTAAAAAAACTGGAAAGATAGGGAAAGGCCAAATTATGAAGGACTTCAAAAGCCAAACATGATTTTCTTGTATTTGATCCTAGAAGTAATAGGGAGCCACTGACAGTAGATAGTAGAAGTAATTAAAAGAGTAGCATTTCCCTACTTCCAGAAAAGATGCAGAGAAGATTATGTTTATCAATCTACAGCTAATTTAGGAGAGGCTTTGATGATACCCAGTAAATTTAGGTTAAAACAAGGAAACATTAAGAGAGATTAATAAGAAAATAGTCATATTTAAAGATAATACCCTCAATGAGATGTATCATTCTTAAATATACATGCAAAAATAATATTTTAATATTACCAAGGATCCCTTTTTTTCATTTGTGTAGCTATTCCCTCCAGAGATTCAGATCAGATCTCCTCACTCCTTGGAATATAACTTAAGCTGCTATGACCAAAAAATTCACCACCTTGTGAACAGCCTTCTGGTAATTAGCTTCTCCCATCTTAGCCTGGATCTTCATTTAGTCATTCACTAGCTCTATACTTGAAGTTTTTCTGACTTTGTAGTACCTATCAGAGCTTTCTCTCTACTGCTATAATCTTTGAGACTCTATACACCACATAAAACAGTACTTTAGTAGAAAGTACCACATAATAAAATAGTTAAATTTATCAAAGAAATATTTACTTATTGTTACAAAAGGAAATAATTTATAAGATAAAAGAGAAAACAACCAAAAATGTCAAGAAAAAAAAAAGACTGAAAAAAATTGATTTAAGGGGACTTTAGCTGTACTAGATAACAAAATATACTACAAAACAATAATTTTTAAGATTATCTGGTAATGTATAAAAAATAAAAAGTAGATCACTAGAACAGAATAGATAATTCAGAAATTGATAACCTGAGCATGAAAAATATTGAGGAAAGGAATCATTCAATTTTTAAAAATGGAAAATTGGATAGCAGTAGAGCAAAAAGTATATTTAGATGCCCGATGCCATATGTTGCCATAAACTTCAATTAAATATATAATTTCAAATTATTGTACCTAATTTACAAAGTGGGAGGAAAAAGAATATATATCTCTCATTTGTCGGGAAGGGGAAAAAATTTATAAGACAAGTGGAAAAAATCATTGGAAACAAAATTAATAGGTTTAATTATACAAAAATAAAGGGATTTGCATGTTAAAAAAAGTTTCAAATATGAAATGAAGAAAAGTCTTTACAGTAAATATGACTAATAAAAATGTGCCATCCAAAATGAATAAGGAACATTGCTATAAAAGAGCATAATACTCATTTCACAAGGGGGTAATAATCAGACAACATGAACAAAAAGGTTTTGATAGGGGGAAAATAAATAGTTAATAGCCATTTCAAAAATATTTACTCTGTAATGATCAAAAATTAAAATTAATGCAATAAAGTATCATTTTAAACCCTTACAATTGGCAAAACACCTAAAAAATATTTGATGTTAGTAGGACTATAAATTTGTTAAGCCTTTCTTGGAAGGCAATTTGAATTTCTTTTGATTTATAGAGCTTACTATATCTTTTGATGCTACTACTACATCCTGTGAATGAATCTGGGAAAGACTTTACGGGACAAATGGAAACTGTTTTTAATAGTAGGAAAAATGGAAACTATTTCCATGTTCAATGAGAAAGAAATGAGGAAATCAATTTGTAATATATCAATTAGTTAAATAATCTTGTGCTACAAAAATGATAAGTGGAAACATTATAATACAATATATACCCTTGGCAACTTGGGCATCCCAGTTGAGTAGTAGCTGCAGAGGCCCAAATAAGGTGCTGATGAGAATTTTTAGAAAGGAAATAGAGTGCCAAAAATGCCTAATGCCTCCCGTGGTCACACCTGTCTTTCAAAGCATTGCTTCAGTATGGTAAATAGAAATATGCAAAGCTTATATGTAGTGATGCAAAATAATAATAGAAAAGAGGTGCAGTGGTATAATGGAAAGGACTCTGGAGTTCAAAGACCAAAGTTCACATATTGATTTTGAGATTAGCTTCATGTGGCCCTGCTCAAATCATATACTTCTTGTCCAAGGATCACATAAGTAGTAAGCAGCAGAGCTGGATTTTGAATCTGGGCTGTTTCCCCAATTATTTCCTAGTTTTTTGTGGGTCGAAATGGATTCTCTCTGAGAATCCTTCTAAACTCTAATATTCTATGAATATCTCATATTTCCCCTCTGAGTTTGTTTTTCCCCATGGTCCATAAAGGGTTGAGGCTTCTTCTTAATACAGCTGTTGGTTTTCTAAATGCTATTCTCCTAAAATGTAAAATTTGAATTATTTCTCTTTGCAGTGTCAGAGGTTTGTTTTTTTTTTTTTTTTTGCTGCAAATTCCCTTTCCACAGATGCATTTTAAAGAATAGAAAAAAAGCACACATAACTTTTTTTCATTTCCTTTGCTTGCAGTTAAATTAAAAGCTTTGCAGCATAGTATGTTAGTCTATCTGTACAGAGCTCCATTTTAAATGATGGTGAAAATTTATGCTGATAGGAGCTTTACAGCCAGGCTCTTTTCAGTGCTATCAATGTGAATCATTTTCCAAAGGCCATTTCCAGGTTGTTGAGTCTCTTGGTTGTCAGCAGTTTGATGTGCCACTATTGAATCTGGCCATTTTGGTTTTTATAATTCAAAAATTTTATTAATTTATTTTCATACTGCCCTCTTAAAAATTTCATAATATATTTTACTAACAAGAATCCTAAGTAAGAATCCTGAAATTGTAAATAGTTTCTATGTTTTCTAAATAGAGTGTAACTTTTCCTTTTATAAAGCAAAATTTTTAATATTTGGTTTCATCACTGCTGTCCCAACAAGTAAAAGTGATCTCTTGCTGCTCATACTTATAATTCGTCATTTATTAAGCACTTGATATGTTCAGATCCTATTCTTAGCCCTAAGAATACAAGTTTGATCTTAAGTAGCTTACAGTCTAATTGGGCAAAAATCATATATACATATAACTATGAAACAATAAAACGTGGTAAATTCAAAGAAAAAATCCAGTGCAAGTAAAATACTGTGTGACTCTACTTAACACTGTCTGAAATTGTCCTCTCTTCTCTTCAGGAACAAGACTAGGATTCTTGATTATTAGAAGGGTTCAAATCCCTTTCTCTTCCTTCCAGGAGTGGGATACAGAGCCTTGGTGCCATCCAGAATTTCTCCCCTCTTCTTTCAAGACCAGAACTACTGAGTGGTATTATCTAAAACTGCCCCCATTTTCTCTAATTAAGAAGCTGGATCTGGAAGTCTTACTTAATATCTCCATTCCAATTCTCTTCTGGTGCTGTTTGGGTTCTCTCTCTCTATGATTGCCTTCTCTGAGGCCTAGAATTTGCATCACTGATCCTCCATAGTCCATGATTTCCAAGATTTCTTACAGCTCCACTGACATCTAGTTGGTGGAAGGCTCTGTCATTGCCTCTTCTATCTCCTATCTCTAGGGCTGGGGTTGAGGTGTGTTGCTAGTCTCTGGGGATTATGTCAGACTACTTTTCTTAGTCTTTGATTTCCTCTTTCCAGCTCTTGTCCATCTTTTTAACAGATTCAGTACCACATGGCTCAAATCCATAGCCTGCTTTAATCAGATTATCCCCTAAAACCAGAACTCACTCATTCATTCTTAAAGTATGAACAAGTCAACAGATATACAAACCAAGAATTCTTCGTATTCACATAGGAAGCTTTTTTGGTCAAAATACCAAGAGAGGTGTTTATGATTAATTGATTAAAATAGATTTTAAAAATTATTAAAAGCTAGAAAAGAAATAGTTCCAAAGGTTTTTTTTAACTCAACTGCCCTTAGATGCCCTAGTCACACCTGTCTACAGAATTAATATGGCTCCATTTACTTAGAACACAGAACAGGTTACCTTGACTAATGTTATTAATTAGTCCAACAAGATGACAATGAAACTATCTTTCCAGGAATAGTCAAATGCATAGGTATAGAACTAAGCTGGTATCTCTGAGTTTTGGCGGAGGGGACACAAATCAAGGGACCATGATAAAAGTCATCTAGTTTAAGATGATTAGTCTAAAAAGTTTTCCCCAAGGTTAGGTACATCGTGATTAAGATTGATTACAATGTTTTAATACTATCATAAAAATATTTTCCTGTTATCAAACTTTCAGGTTACAAAATTCCTCTTCAGGGTAGAATATTTTTGAGAATATCGGTCTTAGTCATTTTTCTTGTTGATTATCTTTAGGGAAGTTGTTTGTATTTAGCACATTTGTTTCAAATATCTCTCTCAATTCCGAGGATAATTGCTTCTTAAAGTGATTGAAGAAATTGTTACTGATACAGTAGAGCCTATTGTCTCCATTTACTTGTGGCTGGTGCTCAGTCACGTGGAGTAAAACTTAACATTGTTATCATTATCCTTGGAGTTTGTTGGCTTTTTTTTTTTTTAATAACCAGAGATAGGTATTTACGTTTAAACCACAAAAGGGTATTTCAGATATGCCATATGCAAAATGAGTCTCAAGCTTGATCCTGTTCAAGGATAAAATGGAATGATTTTATACCATCACTAGACCATCAATACCCATTATTGTTCATTTGTTCTTTTAATGGCTTGCTTTACAAAAGATTCCTGTGTCTTCCAGGATCATTCATTTGATTTTCTAAAAAATCACCTTTTTGCTTTCCAACTATATTCCCATCCCTGCCTTCAGCCCTGCCTTTTACTTCTTTGCAATTTGCAGAATGAACTTGCCTCCTTTTTTACTTTGAAGGAAGAAGGAAATGGGAATAAGCATTTGTATGGTACCTACTATATACCAGGCATTGTGCCAAGAGCTTCTTACAAATATCATCTCATTTGATTTCTTACAACATGGCAAAGTAGGTGCTGTTATTATCCTTGTTTTACAGATGAAACTGAGCAGAGAGCAATTAAATGACCTACCCAAGGTCACATAGCTAGTAAGTGTCTAAGATTGGATTTGAACTCAGGTCTTCCTGGCTCCTGAACTCTATCATATTTCCAGCTGCTTATTCTGTCATCATAAAATTTTCCCTTCTGCATGCATTTGTCTCAGGAAAAGAAGTCTCCCTCATCTCCATTGAGGCGGTGTCCTTGATGTGATCTCCCAGGCTTTTCAAATTTTGTTTCAGTGATTTTGCTTTATCCCTTGTAAGGAGCTACAATGATGGGAAGAGTGCTGGGTTTTGAATTTCTATTTGAAGTTCTGGGTTTATCCCTGCCACCTATATGACCTTGAGCAAGTCAGACATTCAAAGGTCTTTCAATTGCATTTTCTTCATCTAATGAGTTGGACTAGGTGACCTTTCAAATCCCTTCCAACTCTAAATCAATGATCTTAAAACTTTCTATCCACACTGACATAGAAAGTAGAGCTGGAATGCTTTGGAGCATCAGGTCCCCCTCTCATCTTTCAGGTGAGGAAACTTAGCCTAAGGACATTAAAATAGTAGGTACCTGGAAGAGGAAGTACTCAAACTCACAGTCCAGTGTTCTTTCCATGGCAATTCCATCACTTTCCTAAAAAATTTTCTGTCCTCTCTATCTACAAAGAAGCTCACTCCCTGTCTTTAAAGGAAAAAAAAAATCCCTCAACCCTGCTTTCCCTACTATATGCCTATTATTTCTTCGTTAGATTTGTGTCTGACTCCTAAGCACTGTGTTTATATGATAGATTGGAGTGGCAAGGATAGACACACACACACACACAATACAATCTGGGGATAAGGTCTGGAAGTCTAATACTACCAAGTAACAGTAGATAATGATTTTTCAGAGAATTCAGTTTCTTGAAAATCTCAAGAAAAAATGTTCTTTCTCCTTAATCCTAATCCTATGAGCAGCTCAGATTTACATAGAGCTTCAAAACTTAAAAAATACTTTCCTCAATATGTGTGACATGATTGTATATATATGATCTATATCAGATTGCTAGCAGTCTTAGGGAGGAGAGAGGGAGAAAATATTTGGAGTTCAAAATCTTACCAAGATGATTGTTGAAAATTTTCTTTACTTGTAATTGGAAAAAAAATAAAATACTATTAAGTGGGGAAAAAAAAAACCTATATAGCACTGTGAGATAGGTGATAATTTAGGCATTATCAGCCCCATTTTATGAAAAAGGATGCCTAGTCAGACAAATGTAGTTTCTTGCCTCTGGTTGCACATTTAGTAAGTATCAGAGCCACGGTTCAAATCCAGGTCTCTTATTCCAAATGAAAGGCTCTTTAGCTTATGACATCCATGCAGCCTAGTCAGTAAATAGCTTTTTTTAGTGAGTAGTAACACTTTCTGTGGGAAGATGGTATACATGTAAAACTGTACAAAACAACTAAAGGCTTTCCATTAGAAGCTAGGTGGATTTCCATATCAAACAATGACATTTATTAAAATAGAAAACTTAACATACAAGATGAATAAGAAGTTTTACAACTTAAATTGCCATCATTTTGGTCCAATTTCTTCCTTCCCTTTGACTTTGCAGAAGCATATTCTCTCTGTCTCCTGTTATTTACCACATATACAGTTTCCAGCCTTCATGGTTCTTGGAGTGTTTCTCAGTGTTATCACATGTTTTCAAGACTATTTTAAACTAATTTGCAATGCATAAATAGCTGCATTGTTAGCTATTCAATATAGTCATTGCTTATACCATCACATAACAATACAGTATTTATTTTGAAGCATTCAAATATCGAGTATCTCCTTCCTCATTTGTGGGCTACACCAATTCCCCGCAGAGGATTCTTGTGTCTGAAGAGACAATTTACATATGCTTACTATTCATTGTTTGGCATATGATTTTGCTTTGGGATCCAAAATCACATTAGAAAAAGTAATAGAGAAAATGAAGATGTCAGCTCCTATGAAACAGCAGTTCATAACATTTCTGTGGCACAGACTCCATTAGCAGCCTCAACCATACTATAAACTGCAAACCCTTGTAGAGTAAGGATTACTTCATTCTTTGCATTAAAATCTCCAGCTCCTAGCACAGTGCCTGGAAAATATTAAGTGTTTAATAAATTCCTGTTGATTGATTGATTGTAGAATTTAAAGATAGAAGGGATTTTAGCGATTCATTTTAAATAAGAAAATTCAAAGTCAGAGAAGTTGAAAAAGGTTTCTCCAAGATCATTCATCTAGTAAGCAGCAGGAAAAGGATTTTAAACCAATCCTCTGATTTCACATTCTGTGGTCTCTATACTAACATTATGATGCTGTTTATTAAAGAAAGTTTGATTGACTATATTGTACATTCATACTAGATCTTCAACTAGATCTTCAGTATTCAACACTGCCTTTTTAATTGTTTTTGATCTATTCATTATCCTCTTCACCTCGAGGAATATTCTAAGCTTTCTCTATAGAGACAAGTGAAAAGATGGCCTTAGAAGAGAAAGGTCATCTGAAGTGAGTGCAATCAACTCCCTTTTCACCTGAACATTTACTTTCACTCATTTCAATCTTTCTCACCTGCCTTACAGGAAGAAGAGTCTCTTTCCAAGGCTTACTCTTCTATGTAGCTCATGATCCAGTTCCTTCATCTGTCCTCATAGCCATTTTAAATCATTTATCCTTTCTGTTTCTTACATCTCTGATTTCTCACATCTCTAATCTCTCCCTCCTACTGGCTCATAAGCCTGTAAAATGTTAATATGGACTTCGAGGTCATTCTTCTTTCCTGCCTAAAAACATACATTTCTCCCTTAAAATAGAAAAATACAAAATACAAAATCCCAGCTCCTACAGATATCTTATCTTTCTCCTTAATTTTACTGTCAAAATTTGCTCTCTCCACTTTGTTGTCACACATTCATTCTTCAATTCCTGACTCCTCTGTACTTGTCACCTTCAATATTCTATTAAAATTGCTCTCTCAAAGTCACCAGTATTTTTCTAGTCACCAAATGCAGGGACTTTTAACCTTTTTTCGCAGTGTTACATTTGACACCACTGACTATTCCTTCCTTCTTGAAACTCCTCCCTTGACTTCTGTGACAATGCGCTCTTTCAGTGTCATAGAACTGAAAGGGTTTGTCTCCTTACCTCTAGAGATGTTCTTTATTTGTTTTTTTTGTGTTGGCTTCCATACTTCCTCACCCTCCAGTAAACATTCATTTCTTTGCCCTTTGCTTTTTCTCACAACTGCAGCTTTCATCTCTCTAAATGATTCTGAACTCTAAACCTAGCACCTCCTTGCCTTCGGAATGATCCCTGACCATCACCATCTGAATGTCTACCCAACATTTATGATTTAGCATATGGAAAACCAAACTCAGGGACAACTAGTTGGCGCAGTGGTTAGAACACCAGCCCTGAAGTCAGGGGGACCTGAGTTCAAATCTGGTGTCAGACACTTTATACTGCCTAGCTGTGTGACCCTGGGCAAGTCACTTAATCCTAATTGTCTTAGTAAAACAAAGCAAAACAAAACAACAAAAACAAAAACAAACAAACAAAAACCACCAAACTCTAAATCATCTTCTTTAAAACTTCTGTCTCTTCCTGATTCTCCTTTTAATAGCACCACCACCCCTTCTATCACCCAGGCTGGAAACCTGAGCCATAATTGACTTCCTCCTATCCTTTTCTCCCCTATTACTGTTACTGAGTTCTTTTGAGTCCACTTCCACAGCCTTTATTTCATCTGTTTCTTTCTCTGCATTCCCACTGCTACCACCATACTTTAGGCCTTCATTATTTCTCAACTGCAATATGGCATTGATCTCCCAATTGGTCTCCTTGACTCCAGCTCACTTAGCATGGTGACTTAAATATATCACAAGATGCCTTTAGGCACTCAATAAATAGTGGATAAATATGTTTCATAGTAATTAAACTAAGAAACTACTCCATAGTCTCAGAGAGTTTATAACATGTGGAAAATAGAATGAAGAAAAGAAATAAAATAGGCAGAGGAAGAGTTTAGGATATAGAAACTTAGAGTGAAAAGAGATCTTCAGTGTTCAGTTACTATGAAATATATACTTTGGTCTTTCGTTGTTCTCTTTATTACGGGAATTCCTTCCACAGGTCAGATCACACCCCATTTATGACTTCTCATTCTTTGGTGGTTTTTCCTTCTCTGTAGGAGATCCACAAAAACATAAGAATTCTCCCTTTGAGCCATTTCCTTTACCAGTTATACATGTCCTCACTGATGTATATTATATTGTATATTATACTGAATCTCATGATTGTTTAATATGCAAAATAAAGCCTGAGGGAACTTTGAGGGGGGAGAGAGCAACAGAGAGCCCCAGAAGCAGCAGCAGCGGCTTTAGCATCTCTCCCATGAGTTCCTCATTCAAGCTGTACCTTTGACTCCTGTCTTCCTTTGATGCCGACCCTAGAGGCTGGAGAAATATAGACGGAAATGTTGCTTTCTGAATGAGCGCTGTGCACATCCGATCTCAATGCTCAAGCTTTGCTAGTAGCTTAGAGATTTCAGTTCCCAACATCATGCACAAACTACTTTTGGCATTACTGGTATCCAAATGGAATGATGTATAATAAATATAAGTAGATTCTAATAGGTTGGAATTTTTTAGGAGCAATGTGAAATTAATGATAAATGTTAGTTTACAGGAATATGGTATAGTAGAAAGGAGTATCCCAGCAATGTCTCTGAGTTAGATATGTGCCTTAGTCTCTATCATCATTGTTCCAGGTAATAGATATCATAATGGCATCTGACCAAACTGTGTGTACTTTCTACTTAGTAAGACTCAGTCATCTGCACTATTTTTCTGATCAGTAAAAATACTTATATCCTAAATAAATTTATGTTCTCTGCATCCTACTTTTTCTTAGTTCTCCTTGGGTGCCTATAAGTATTGCTGCTTCTGGATACTCTCTGATCATGACTTTATTGATTTTCTGTCCTAAAGCATTCTATTTCTTGAAACTCATTGGATCTATATTAAACTAGCCCTTCCAATTTACTTGAAAGTTTCCATGAATCTTAAAAGTCACATTTTAAAGCAATTAAGCAGGGGCAGCTAGGTGGCACAGTGGATAGAGCACCAGCCCTGAAGTCAGGAGGACCTGAGTTCAAATCTAGTCTCAGACACTTAAAGCTTCCTAGCTGTGTGACCCCGGGCAAGTCACTTAACCCCAATTGCCTCAGCAAAAAAAAAAAAAAAGCAATTAAGCAAAAGAAGCAGAAACAGAGAAACATTGTTTAAAAAAAATGAAGTGTGCCATTGAATCAAGTAGTAAAAGATTTGCCCTTCCTAGCAGTGAATAATCGGTGTCCCCTTCCTCCTTTCCCCACTCTACCGAAAGAACTAATTGTTCTTTTGACACCACAATATAAACTTCAGATTTTATGGCTCTCATTCTTTTATTGAAGTTCAGGGACACTTCATTTGATTTCTCTCTCAGTATATTATATTCCTTCAGTGGTGACATTTTTGGCCTGATTGGCTTTTTTTAATCTTTTATACTAACCATTTATCAAATTGGCTAGGACTTAAAGGTTGAACGTGAAAAGCTTTTTTGCCTACCTTGATGGGAGTTTAGCATCACATATCTTCCCTACTGCAGTTTATAACATCACTTACATCTAATTCGATGCAGAAACATAATTGCCTGCCAACAATAGAGGTTTGGGATGCCATCTGCTGCAGCTAAACATAGCTTCTTGAATTTATCACATTTAAGGGGAAAATGAGTCTTCAAGTTTTCATCTTGAATATAATAGTTTATATAATCAGTTGGTCTTTGTAAAATTTAAGAACTTGATTTTTATAAATGTTTATTTTCTCTATATTCTAGAGCCCAAAATTTTAGTTTTCCTCTTGGCCTTTCTTTCTCAGGAGGGAGAGGTTGGAGAAGTATAGAAAGTCTTCTCAAAGTTCTTCAAGGAATCATTTGAATAATATTTTTGTGATAGATATATGTGATATGTGATAATGTAAGCATGTAATGAATAATAATATTTTGTATCCTAACCTAAATAAGCATCTTTTAAAAACATTCAGACTTTTTATTTAAAAACACAAAATTCCCACAAATTCCCAAAATTACCCACTTAGGAATATTCATAATGTGGCTGTGGTAAAAAGAGAAGAAAGGTGAGAACTTGGTCAGACTCCACTATTGTGCTACCCCACCCACCTGATTCTACCTGGGGATTTTGGGTGAAATTATGTAGAACCAAATAGTAGAGAACTTGTTTTTTTCTTTGTCTGCCAATTAGCTATCCCCTCCCAACAATAGCCAGAAGAAAAGATAATAATTTATAACTAAATATTGTCACAGGCAAGACAATTGAGGGGTTTGTTAAGAAGCATTACGCTCACATATGTTTTGCAAATAAAAAGTATTAATAAAAAAAAAGAAGCATTACGCTCAAGAAAGGAATACAACAGAATGAAAGGTTTGTAGATATTGTCAATCCCTCAAAGTTTCTGGAGAAGCAAAGCCCATTGTGAGAAGTTTTTATCTCTTGTTTAGAAATTGATATTTCAATCTATCACTGGCAATATCTCTAGTCACCCTTTCTTCCCTTTGCAATAAAGGAAAGTCCTAATCTTATCCCTGTTTCCACAATCATTTCCCTTATATAGAGGTTGATCCTCAGATCCTTTGATACTAGTACTTTTTTCCTCACCCTCTCCCTATTCGTGTGATACTCATAAAGGCTATTTTATCCTAAAGAGATTCGAAGGATGTTAGGGAGCAGTAGTAAGTAAGGAAGTTGGTTGAAACATTTCAGTGGAAGTAATATATATATTTGTATACAGAAGTAACATAGTATACCATCTAGAAAGAACCAATACTAACTAGGCAGTGTATTTGCAGGATTCCTATTAACAATAAATATTCCACCAACCACAATAATTCCTATGACAATACCAAGCACAACAAAACTCTCTGCGCACATATCATAATAGTAATATATTAATCAACTGATTAAATACATCATCCTTAAAGGGGATTACATTACATTACACACACATACACACACACACTCTCTCTCTCTCTTACACAAGAGCAAGCTAGGATCATCCCTTCTTTTGAACTAGACCAGGTAAAATTTCCTATAATTAAAACTCTAGGCCTCATAAGCTACCTTCATGCTAATAAAAAGATTATGGTAGGGTAACTTTCACAATTTTTGAAAAGAATTTTTGAAAGATGGGTACTAAGTGTTCTTTAAAAGTTTGATAGAATTCTGCTATGAATACATCAGGATGAGGAGTTTTTTTCTTTGGTAGTTATTCTTATGGCTAGATTTATTTCTTTTTATGAGACTGGGTTAAGATCTCTATTGGTTACTCTAATAGTTTGGTATTTCATATTTTAGGTATTCCTCTACTTTTGTGTTTACAATTTTATTAACATATAAATGTGAATGATATATTTTGATTCTTATTTTTTCTGGTTTTGCTGTGATTTCATCTTGCTTATTTGCTATTTTATTAATTTGATTTTCTGCTCTATCTTTTTAATCAGATTAGCTAAGGGTTTATCAATTTTAATAGTCTTCAAAGAACTAGATTTTATTTTTTTGTATAGTTTCTATAGTTTTTTGGTTTACATTTTATTTTCCCCCAATTTTTATTATCTCTTTTGTGTTTATTTTAGTTTTGTTCATTTGTTGGCTTTCTATTTATTTAAAATACGCATGGAGTTTATTAATCCTCTTTATTTTATTAACGTATGTTTGTAGGAATATAATTTTTCCCCTGAGGACTCCTTTACCAGCATCCCAGAAATTTTGGTTATGTTGTTTCATCATTTTCATTTTCTTTTACATAGTTATTGTTTCTATGATTTGTTCTTTGACCCACTCATAATTTAGAATTTCATTGTTTAGTCTCCATTTATGTTTGTACCTTTTATTTGTGGTCCCTGTACTAATTATTGGTTTTTATTGTATTATGGTCTTTAAAGAATATATTGATTATGTCTTCTTTTTTATATTTATTTGCAATATTTCTCTGTCTCATATATGGTCAATTTTTGTAAAAGTTTCTTGTGGTGCTGAGAAATATGTATATCCTTTTGCAGTCCCATTTAGAAGACACTGTAAGTTTTTTACCTTAAATTTTTCCATCAATTTTTTCAGTTCCCTTTTATTTCTTTTCCTGTTACATTTATCATGTTTGGGAGAAGAATACTGAAGTCTCTTATCACTGTTGTCTTACTATCTTTATCCTCTTGTAGCTCAGATAATGTCTCCTTTATGATTTGGCTGCTAAGGAATTTTGAAGTGTGTAAGTCCTAAGAATGCCAATTCTTGCCAGTGACATAGAAGATACTGTCTCATGAGAGGCCTCACTCTCCTACCACATCCCTGATTATACTACCCATTACTGATCTATTCTCTTTCCCCAGGAATTCCACCCTCTTCTCCCCCATGTCTCAGAATCTCCACCTTGGGTTCATGTCTTTGACTACCTGAGGTGCCACTTGCTCCCAGGAGTACCAACCTCCCCCTCCCCACCAAGATGGAATGAATGGTCTTTTCAGACACCAAATTTTTCAGATACAAGGTCCCCATCTCCTTTCATAAAACATTTCTCTTTATGCTTACAAACTTCATCAGTGGAACCCCCTCCCACCACCAAAGCAGAGCCTCCTTCCTTCTTCTCCCCTTTTAGTATTTCTCCTCTCCTCCTACTCTACTCTGCTAAAGACCTTTCTCTTACTGAGACCAAAAAGGTCACCTTCCCCTTATTGCTAGCTCTCATTTTGAGGAAGGCATATCACACATTCTTTTGCATCCTCCTGATCCCCTCCCTGCTTCCATGTTGTATTGTAATCCCACAAAAAATCTTGAGGCAAATAGGCAAAATATTAGTAATTTCCATAATGCCCCAGACCTGTCCCACACTGTGACTTCATCAGACTTCTGCCTTCTGTGTCTGATTGTATACATTTAAAAAAAAAAAAGGCTCCTTCTGATCTTTTTGCAAAATCTGTTGTTGCTGTTCTCGGCTGCTGGATCTTCTTATATTTCTGTTGTCTGGGATGTGTGAGAATCAAAAAATCTCTTCCATCTTCCTAAAAATGTTTCAAATGTCTTTGTTTTGGAAGGTTTATCTTCTTTTATTTATATTTAAGCTCATATTTACAGGATCGATCACTCTGGGCAGCATTCTGAGCTTCATTGCTCTTTGGAACATTTTATTCCATTCCCTTCTTTGTTTTCTGACAGGTCCTTAATAGTCTTGTATTATTTGAAAAATGCTTTCCTTTTTATTTAAAAGTCATTCTCCTAGACTTGCATGAACTGATGCTGAGCGAAGTGAGCAGAACTAAGAGATCATTATACATGGCAACAACAATACTATATGATGATCAATTCTGATGGACATGGCTCTCTTCAACGATGAAATGTTTCAAACCAGTTCAGATTGTTCAGTGAAGAAAGCCATATACATCCTGAGAGAGGGATATGAAAAGTGGACCACAACATACCATTTTCATGTTCTCTGTTGATGTTTGCTTGCATTGTATTTCTTTCTCTGATTTTTTCCCTGTAAATATGATTTTTCTTGCACAACAATGATAAGTGTGGAAATATGTATACATATATTAGATGTATCAAGTATTTTAACATAATTAACATGTAGTGGATTTCCTGCCATCTAGGGGAGGGGTGGCGAGGAGGGGGGAAATATATGTAACAGAAAGCTTTGAAGAATTACCCATACATGTTTTGCAAATAAAAAGTTAAAAAAAAATAAAAAAAAATAAAAGTCGTTCTCCTCATTGCTTGCATAGTTTGTTTCTGAATTGAATTATTAAATTTAACTACTAGATGTCTTAGAATTTGCAACTTAAATTTTTTTTAGTTTTTTTATTATTATTTTTATTTTTTATTAAAACTTTTTATTTGCAAAACATATGTATGGGTAATTCTTCAACATTGACCCTTACAAAGCTTTCTGTTACAAATTTTTCCCCCCTACTCCCCACCCCTCCCCTAGATGGCAGGAAATCCACTACATGTTAATTATGTTAAAATATTTGACAAATCGAATATATGTATATGTATACATATTTCCACACTTATCATTGTTGTGCAAGAAAAATCGTATCTACAAGAAAAAAAAAGTCAGAGAAAGGAAACACAATGCAAGCAAACATCAATAGAGAACATGAAAATGTTATGTTGTGGTCCACATTTCATATCCCTCTCTCTGGGTGTGTATGATTTTCTTCACTGAACAATTGGAAGGGGTTTGAAACATTACTTTGTTGAAGAGAGCCATGTCCATCAGAATTGATCATCATATAGTATTGTTGTTGCCATGTATAATGATCTCCTGGTTCTGCTCATTTCACTCAGCATCAGTCCATGCAAGTCTCTCCAGGACTCTCTGAAATCATCCTGCTGGTCGTTTCTCACAGAACAATAATATTCCATAACATTCATATACCGTAATTTGTTCTCCAATTCTCCATTCTCCAATTGATGGTCATCCATTCAGTTTCCAGTTTCTAGCCACTACAAAAAGGGCTGCCACAAACATTCTTGCACATGTGGGGCCCTTTCCTTCCTTTAAGATCTCTTTGGGATATAAGCCCGATAGAAACACTGTTGGGTCAAAGGGTATGCACAGTTTGATAACTTTTTGATCATAGTTCCAAATTGCTCTCCAGAATGGTTGGATCTGTTCACAGTTCCACCAACAATGTATTAGTGTCCCAGTTTTCCCACATCCCCGCCAACATTTGTCATTATCATTTCCTGTCATTTTAGCCAAGCTGACAGGTGTGTAGTGGTACCACAGAGTTGTCTTAATTTGCATTTCTCTGATCAATAGTGATTTGGAGCACCTTTTCATATAACTAGAAATAGTTTTAATTTCATCATCTGAAAATTGTTCATATCTTTTGACCATTTATCAATTGGAGAATGGCTTGAATTCTTATAAATGTGAGACAATTCTCTGTATATTTTAGAAATGAGGCCTTTATCAGAACCCTTAAATGTAAAGATGATTTCCCAATTTATTGCTTCCCTCCTAATCTTGTCTTCATTAGTTTTGTTTATACATAAACTTTTTAACTTAATATAGTCAAAATTATCTATCTGGTGTTCAATTAAGAGTTCTAGTTCTTCTTTGGACATAAATTTATTCCATCTCCACAGGTCTGAGAGGTAAACTATACTATGTTCCTCTAATTTACTTATAATATCATTCTTTATATCCAAATCATGAACCCATTTAGATTTTATCTTGGTATGTGGTGTTAGGTATGGGTCAAGCCCTAATTTCTTCCACACTAGTTTCCAGTTTTCCCAGCAGTTTTTGTGGAATGGTGAGTACTTATCCCAAAATCTGGAGTCTTTGGGCTTATCAAACACTAAATTGCTATAGTTATTGCCTAGTTTTTCCTGTGATCCTATCCTATGCCACTGATCGACTACTCTATTTCTTAGCCAGTACCAAATGGTTTTGATGACCTCTTTTTATAATATAGTTTTAGATCTGGTACAGCAAGGCCATCTTCATCAGCCTTTTTTTTCATTAATTTCCTTGAAATTCTTGACCTTTTATTTTTCCAAATGAACTTTGCTACTATTTTTTCTAAAACTGTAAAATAATTTCTTAGGAGTTTGATTGGTATGGCACTAAATAAGTAAATTAGTTTGGGTAGTATTGTCATTTTTATTATATTCGCTCGGCCTACCCATAACTTTAAATTTTTTTCTGAAAGTATCTATGAATTCTTTCAATTGGTATTTCATTTTCTGTATCCAGAAGTTCTGGGCAGTTCTCTTATTATTTCTTGAATTATACTGCTCATGTTTTTTTCATCTAGTCACGTTCTTCTGGAAGATCTATAATCCTTAGGTTCTCTCTACACGTGCTGTATCTAAGATCAGTATGTTTTGCCTTCATAGTGAACCTATTTTCTTTTAAAACTATTATATTTTGCTTCTCTTTGTCTAGACTGTCTTTCATTTCTGTATATTTCTATTTCCAATTTTTATTGGCTCTTGTTTCATTGATGAAACTTGTCATCACAGGATCCAGTTTTTCTATTCTGCCCATTATTTTTGCTATACAAGCAATACATTCTGCATTCATAATTCTCATTTCTGTTTTGAACCACTCAGGAACAGCATGTTGTTGTTTCAGTTCTCACTTTCTACATGGTCCTGTGTCTCATAAAATGTTGGATCATTTTCCATTATTTTGCAAAAATTTGTTTACTAGATCTGGAAGGTCTTTTTCCTTCTGTTGTTAGCATTCTCCCTGTTGTTTATGTTCAAGGTCTTTGAATTTTCTATTTTCTGAGATTTTTGTTAATTTAAGTCTTTTTCTCCCTTTATTTTCTACTATTTTTCATTTTCCAAATATCTCTGGTGATTTCCTTAGGAGCTGGGTCTCAATGCATCTCAGCCTCCTCTCACATTGAGTAATTCACAGTTCACCAGCTAGGTCTCTGCTCCAGGTGACTTTTGGGTGGACAGAATTGGCCCTAGCTGGATACTAAGTACATTTCTTCATGCTTAGTGGGGTATTCCAAACCTGCATACACACACACACACACACACACACACACACACAGAGTCTTGTATCCCATTCCCTCTTCCTCAGTTCTGTAGACTGGCATCAGCAATTCAGAGAGCTATCATATTATTTCTGTAGGCTTGTCTGCCCCTGTATGGGAAGATCAAACTTTACAGCACTGGTACTCTGGGGTTAGTCACCCTAGCATAAACAGTTCTCAGCTTTTCCACACTGGTATTATGGGGTTGTCTGCCTCAGTGCCCCAAGTCAGAGATTTGCAGTTGGTGCTAGGGAGTTGTTGCTGAAGTGCTAGCTGGTTGTCACAGTCTCCAGCATGCTTTTGTATGCAAAAGGCTACACTCATCATTATACTGGCTATATTACAGCCAACTTTCATAGTTGGAGCTGGAGTCTCCACAGCACTAAAAAATGGGGAGCGGAGATCCAAAGTACTGAGTTGGATTTTGTTAAAATATTATGTGTCAAGTCTTTGGTTCTGCTAGACCAGCCTCATCATAAGTGGTATGGGTGGTTGGCATGAGTGCTAAGTAAGCTCAGGATCAAGAAACATCAATTCATGATTTGTTTGTTTATCTTCTCTTAGATTCTGGTTGTCCTGGGCCAATGGAGACAGCTGAAGTTTCTTTACCTTTGGCCCATAACTTCTGTATTGGAGGATTATGAACTCCATGATCCAATGACACTGCTTTCCTTGATGTTTCTCACACATACTCTCCACATCCTGACTCTGCCTTTTCACTAGCTATCCTCCAAGCATATTATTCTCTGTCCTCATATGAGTCTCCTAGCTTCCCTGATTTCCTTCAAGTATTAACTAAAAAACCCATCTTCTGCAAGAAGCCTTTCCTGGAGCCAAGTGATCCAGTGCTACTGCCTTTTCTCTGAAATTATCTCCAATTTACTTTGTATATTTCTTGTGTCTACATGATTTTTATGTGCTTTCTCCTGCATTAGAATGTGAGCTCTTTATTTTTTTTTCCTGAGCAATTGGGGTTAAGTGACTTGCCCAGGGTCACAGGTCACACAGCTAGGAAGTATTAAGTGTCTGAGATCAGATTGGAACTCAGGTCTTCCTGACTTCAGGGCTGGTGCTTTATCCACTGCACCACCTAGCTGCCCCGAATGTGAGCTCTTTCAAGGTAGAAATGGTTTGAGCAGCTAGACGATACAGTGAATAGAATGCCAGACTTGAAATTACATAAACCAAAATCCAAATACTATCTCCAACATTTATTGGCCGAGTGATTCTGGATAAATCACTTCCCTCTCTCAGCTTCAGTTTTCTCTTCTGTAAAATGGAGAAAATAATAGAGATAAATAAGATAACACCCTCAAGGTATTTGTGAAGCTTTGTAAACCTTAAAATACTATATAAATGCTAGCTGTTATTACTATGACGTTGCCGACTACTACTACTACTACTACTACTACTACTACTACTACTACTACTACTACTACTACTAC
>JAJPUD010003065.1:34137-98607 GCA_023553655.1 Myrmecobius fasciatus | reverse complement strand
ACTACTACTACTACTACTACTACTACTACTACTACTACTACTACTACACTACTACTACTACTACTGTTGAGGGGTGAGAGATACCCTAACAGTGATGGGGGTCCCCAGACTGGTGTTGCAGGTTTTTGTGAATCTGTCCCAATCTGCAAGTGAGGTTTTTGGCAAAAAAAAAAAAAAAAGGATTTATTTTCATTAGAAACTATTTCCTCAGTGGGCTACATGCTGATTAGAAAGATAGCAAAGGTTTGGGTACAGAATCTTGTTTTTTATTAGCCTTCTATGGTTTGGGGCTAGGGAGTGATTAGGGGCTAATTTCCAAATCAATAAAGGGAGGTGATTGTTTCCCAGACCAAAGTGATTTCCAGGTCAATTGGGAAGTATGAGTTTTTAATGGGAATCAGATAGGAGGGTGGGGATCATTTTTAAAAATTTCCCCAGACCAGGTGGCTCCCTTTCCACAAAGATCAGGGGACATAGTTCTATTACATCAATATCTTCATGTCATATACCAAGATAAGTTACAATTGGATGTAAAAAAACTAGGCTATAAACAAATTAGAGAAACAAGATACAAATTTCCTTTGGGATCAATGGATAGAGCAAGAGTTCATGCATATATATAGATAGCGAGAATAGATATGAAATTGAAAAGGGTTTTTTGCACAAACAAAATCAATGCAGATAAAATTAGAATTGAAACAGTTAACTGGGGGAACATATTTGTGACTTGTTTCTCTGATAAAAGTATTTCCAAGATAAGGAATTGGTCAGAAGTTGTAAACAGGAAGTTTTCAAAGGAAAAAATTAAAGTTATAAACATCCAAGCTCCAAATTACTAACAAAATAGAGAAAAATCAAATAAAAGCAACAATGTTCTCTCTCACAGCCATCAGGTTGGGAAATATAGCAAAGATGTATAAGGACAAATGATCCTGGGGCTAGAGGAAAATAGGAATATTATTATACTGTTGGTAGAGCTTTGGACTGGTCCAGCCTTTCTGGAAATAGATTTGAAACTGTGCCCCCAAAGTCACTAAATTGTGTTTATAATTTGACCCAGCATGACTACTTTGATCTCTTTGGGACTTTATCTTATTGTTGTAAATCCTTTGTTCTGGAAGAGGATCAATGACCTCATGAGGTGATGTGTTGACTTGCTTTCATTGAATGACTAATAATCCCTACCCCAAGCCTCAATGGCTTATTGTTTAGGTTTTGGTGATTTAGAATGTAAATAAATAGCCTTTATCCCAAAGAGATTAAAGAAAGAAGAAAAGGACATTTATTAACAAAAATATTTATAGCACCTCTTTCTATAGGAGCAAAGAACTTGAACCAAGGGGTGTCCATCCGTTGGGGAATGGTTGAAAAAATTATGTCCCATGAATATGATGGAATACTATTGTACCATGAAGGAAAAAAAAAAGATGGATTCAGTGAAACTTGGGAAAATTTGGATGAAATTGATGCAGGGATTTGAGAAGACTAAGAGAACAATTTATACAATCATTGTTGTATGGCATATTTCTTTTAAAGACTTAAGAATTCTGATTGGTGTAATGACCAGCCACAATTCCAGAGAACTAATGATGATACATGCTAATAAATTTCTGAATGGTGATGGATACAAGAAACAAAATGAAACTTTCATTTTTGGTTCTAGTCATTATGAAAATGTGCTTTGCTTTGACTATGCTTATTTGTTACAAGGTCTTTGTTTTTCTTTTATCTTTTGGTTTCAAGGTTGGGAATGAGAGAAAATAAATGCTTGTTATTTGAAGAATTAAAAAAAAGGAAGTAGTGATTACAAAGAATTATAATGACTTCATCAAGAACAGATCAAGTCAAACTAATTTCATTTCCTTTTTGACAGCATTTTAGACAGATGGTAAGGCAGCATAAAAAATAGGGGTCTGGTCTTAAGAATTAGAAAAATGATTTTAACTCCTACCTCTGTCATATCATTATGTAACTTAACTTCATTGTGTCATATATCTTCTCAGGCTCTTGGCAACTTTCTGTGACATAAATACAGACAAATTGCCAGTCTATAGTGGTGGAAAGAGTTTCTATAATAAGGGGAACTGCCTACACTAAAGAAATCATGCGTTCAGACCAAAAGTAATAGTAATAATGATAATCATTATCATTGAATATAATGAAGTCAGAGGAGCAATCCTAGTTTTAAATACAAGGCACAAAGCAAGCACATGTCACAAATTCACAAGGGCTTTCTCCTTACCAAAAGATACCTTTATTTAAGAGAAGAGATTACGTACAAATGAAGAGGTAAAATAGACATCAGGAGTGGTAAATATGTAATAGATTTAGGAGAGCAATAAAGTTAACTAGGAAAGGATTTGGAAGAAGTCATTGAAGGACTATGCCATGAGGTGTGAGTATGCCATTGAGTGGCAGGCTAAATCCAGAGAGGAATTTAGCAGACTAACCAGAGTAAGGAGAAAAATGCCATTAAAGGGAAAACACTATGAGAGTATCTGACAGCAGGCTTAATCCTGAAAAGGACATAGCAGAGATCACCATAACTATATCTTTTATATAATCTTGGGGGTTTCTCAGGGGAAAGAGGGGAAATACCAGGGAAGAGTTGGGGACGAATGAAATGGGAAACTGAGGACTTCTCAGAATAATAATCTTGGGTAGTTCAGGCTCTGATTAATTATTGAACTCTGGGAGAAGAGCAAAATTGCTCTTCTGGCAGAAATGTTTGAGATTGCTCAACTGCTTCTCATAAAAAGGTAATGCCTTAAGACAGACCAGATCACCTTGATAAATGGTTTAGTAGTTTAAGAATACTTAACCCTCTTGCTTAATTGACCCCTTTTCTTAATAATATACCCAACAAAGGTATTAGAAACATTTATTGCTTAACTAAGACCCTGGCCCCACAAAGGCCCACCTGCATACCAAAGACAGATATTAGGTTGGCCTATGACTTTAAAGATTAACTAAGGGCTTGAGTGGATTAAAGGAGGAGGTATTTCTGTAATCTTGATGATATAATCCTGTTACCTATGTCTGTAAAATGGCCTCCCTGCCTCAAATCCTCTCTGGGTAAAGGATCACCTGAATCTTTACACTTTAAGAGATCTCTGTCATTTTGAGTTGGGGAGGGAGGAGAAGGGGGAGAGTTTTCCATATTATCCTACACAGGGAGATAAAGGATGAGTATTAATATAAAGACAGTGTTACAGATATTCTGGGAAAACTGATTCCATCAGGATTTATCAAGACTGCCTGGGAAGTTCTCATCATAGGTATCTTAAAGATACTAATCAAGGCAGTTTGGACATAATCATGATTGCCTTAACAATGGCAATAAGAGATTGGGAAATTAAGTTTCCAGGATGAGCATTTTAATATTTCCCAAAAAAGGGGAAAGAATAATCTGATTTTAAAATTCACATCAAAAAGGAAGATACATCTTTTTCATATATAGTTATTTGTATGTTATCTCCTTGTTAGTCTGGAAGCTCCTTGAGAGCAGGATTGCCTTTAAATGCTTGTTATTTAAAGAAGAAAAGGAAATGGTGATTACAAAGAACTATAATGACTTCATTGAGTTGCCTTTCCTTGTATCTCTGTTACTTAGCACAGGGACTGGGACATACTAAGAACTTAATAAATGTTTCGTGACTGATTGAGTCTTATGAACAAAATTAAGAGATATAGACTAGATTATAATACAATTAGTTGATTTGAACCTAGTTGAATGGCCTCCTTCACCCCCCAACATAGTCATTAATAGCTTCATGGAGAAATGTCTGTAATGGAATGCCCCCCAAAATACATGCTTGCCTTTTCAATTTTTAGCATTTTTATCAATGAAGATATAAATATCATTATTATATAATGTTGCGTGTGACATAGTGAGCTATCAAAAACACATAGTGAGTGGTACCTTGAGAAGTATTGGAATTCCTTCTCACTAGAGCTCTTTAAGCACTATTTACCAGAGTAAATTTGTTAGAGGGAGCTAAATGAAAAGGTAGAGTACCAGAATGAGTCAGAAAGACTTGAGTTAAATCCTACTGTGAGAATTGAATAGGGATTTAGTTCCCATAGAATTATGAAAATTTAATTGGAGAAATGAAAATTGAAATCTAAGAAATGGCAGACTGGGACCTAGAACCAGGAATGTAATCATGAACCGGCAAAGAAGAACCCCACCATTAAAACATATTATGGGAACAGGAAAAACCAGGGTTCATCTTCAGAGGAGGAAATTTTAGTTAAAAAAACAAAAACAAAAACAACTTCTACTCCAAAGAGTACCATGAAATGGCTCCCCATCCAAAGAGAATTTATAGAAGAACTCAAAATGAAAGAAGAAAAAAATATAAATAAGGCACACAGGAGAGAACCAAAGAACAATTTACAAGGAAGTAAAGAAAAAATAAAAGAAAAATTTTTTTCTTGGATAAGAAAAATAAAGAAAAAAGTAAAGGCATTTCTTCTACATATTTTTTTTCTTGATCTGGTAATTTGTTGTTATATATTTTTAATCCTCCCTGATGTTCTGCTGGATATGTGACAATGTTCTCTTGTTTTGTTTTATTTTATTTTATTTTGTATTACTTTATTTTTGATGACCACCTCCCTCCAAAAGTCCTCACCCCTTTAGAACCCCTCCCTCCCCTTTACACCTTTCCCCTAATCCTTCTATTACTCTATCCCTTTCCTTTCCTCCTTTCCTTCCCACCTTCCTACAAGGAGGGTCAGGCCTTTCTTTGAAGCCAAATGTGTCTGATATACTCTCTTAGAGCCCAATCTAATGAGAGTAAGGTTTACACAATATTCATTGCCCTCCCTTCTTTCCCTCAATTACATTAGATCTTCTATGTCTCTTTATGAGATTTTGCCTTATTTTACCTCCTTTATTTTTACTTTATTTTGCCTCCTTCCCTCCCCCATTTTTTTTTCAGTATGGTATCCCTTCTACCTCTAATTTCTTTTCCATTATTATCAAAGAAAAACTGAATTATACCTCCATTCTTTAAGGATACCCATAGTAGAAATATAGTTCTCAAGAGTTCTTTCCTTTTTGCCTTTTTATGCTTCTCTTGAGTTCTGTATTTGGAGGTAAAATTTTTTGTTCAGATCTGGTATTTTCATTAGAAATAGGTGAAATTCTCCTGTATCATTGAATGACCATCTTCTTCCCTGGAAGATAATGCTCATTCTAGCTGGGTAACTTATTCTTGGCTGTAATCCAAGTTCTTTTGCCTTTCAGAATATCTGATTCCAGGCCCTTTGATCCTTCAATGTGGAAGCTGACAGATCCTGTGTAATTCTAATAACAGTTCCTTGGTATTTGAACTGTTTTTTCCTAGCTGCTTGCAATATCTTTTCCTTGGTGTGATAGTCCTGAAATTTGGCCATGATATTCCTTGGGGTTTTAATTTTGGGGTCTCTTTCAAGAGGTGATCGGTGAATTCTTTCAATGCCAACTTTGCCTGCTGATTCTAAAACATCAGGGCAATTCTCTTTCATGATTTCCTGGAAGATAGCATCAAGGTTCTTTTTTTCATCGTGGCTTTCAGGGAGTCCAATAATCCTTAGATTGTCTGTCCTGGATCTGTTTTCCAAGTCAGTTGTTTTTCCTAGGAGATATTTCATATTTTCTTCTATTTTTCATTTTTTTTTGTTTTTGTTTGACTGATTCTTGAAGTCTTATTGAATCATTCATTTCTATTTATTCAATTTTAATTTTTAAGGTATTATTTCCTTCAGTTATCTTTTTTAGCTCCTTTTGTAACTGGCCAATTGAATTTTTTGGTTCATTGCATTCTTTTTCCATTTTGCCAATTTTATTTTCCAGTGAATTGTTGTCATTTTCCAATTCACTAATTTTGTTTTTCAGCGAATTGTTATCTTTTTCCAATTCACTATTTTTATTTTCCAGTGAGTTGGTGACTTTTTCCAATTGACCAGTCTTATTTTCCAGTTTTTCACATCTCTGTTACAGGGCGATATTTCCTTCTTGCACTGCTCTTAATTTATTTCCCCATTCTTCTTCTATCTCTCTTTTGAGATTTTTTATTCAATCTTCCAGGTTAGCCTCCTGAAAGGGAAACCAGCTTAAGTCTGCCTTTGTGGCTTCATCTGGGATTGTTTTCAGAATCTCAGGATCTGTGGACTTCTCCACTTTTTCTCCGTAAAAGCTGTCTGTGGTGAGAGCTCTCTTCTGCTTCTTGCTCATGATTTTGAGCTGAGGTATCAGTCACCAGCAGGGAAATCTGCAGCAGTTTCAATTTGCCCTGGGGCAGTTTGCCGAGTTGACTTTCGGTCTGAGGCTGGTCAGGGTAGATCCGTACTAGGACCACGTTTTCACCTGCTCTCAATCCACCCTTTACCAAAGGCAGATCTGCCAAAGCAACTGCCCACAAACAGAGCAAAGTGGCCCAAGCATCTCCCAGGGACTTCCTGGCAGCCTAAAATCTTCTGCTCCATATCAGCCCCGGACTTCAGTTGTGCGCTGGCATCTGAGTGCTGGCGTCTGAGCACTGAGAGCTGCTTGATCCCCTGCCTGTCTAGAACTGACCTCCGGAGTTCTTTCAAAGTAGATTTTTGATAGAAGTGCATTGTACTCCAAGTGGTTTGGTGGAGCCCTCACTCCAAAACCATTTCGGAGGCTCAATTTTTCTGTGTCTGAGGCTAGGTCTCAGGAGCTCACAAAGGACACTGTCTGCAGTTTGCCATCTTCTATTTTGCATTACTTTTCTGTGTTTTTTTCTTACTGTTTTTTTCAAATAAAATAAATCTTTAAAAAACAGTTGGGGGGCGGGGTGAGTGTGGAGAATTTAGCAGGCCAGTTAATATTACTATCTGATGGTATATTCCCTTTCTCCTGATTAATTGTGAGTTCTACTGGGGAATTTTTCTTTTCCATTGTTAGTTGTTCAAAAACCCTTTTCTTTGCTAACTATATGCTCTCCCACATATATTTTATATTTATCATTCCTTGTGTCTATTGTATCTCTTCATTTTTTTCTATAACCTGTTCTCATAAATAAACCTACTTTTTGGACAAGGAGAAAGGCCATTGGGAATTCTTCACATGTGAATTGCTGCCAAACATTTGGTACCAATTGCTCTCCTCAATCTCAGTATTTGGTTCTGAACCTCAGTCTCATCAGTTTCACATTCCTCCTTGGAATAATTTTAGGAAGATTTTTTGATATAAAGACTGAGGCAGTGTGACATAGTGAAAAGAGCATTTATCTCTCTGATAAATTTCTTTGCCTTTGAAAGGATGAGGTTGAACTAAATGATCTCCAAGGTCCCTTCCAATTCTAAAAATCTATGATCCTGTGATTTACAAAAATGTAGCAAACTTTACTAATTTGACTTTTCTTTCTTCTCTCCTCCTTTCCCATCATAGTAAAAAACCAACATGTACAGAGAAAAGAAAAGAAACAGAGTTTGTGTAATACACAGAATTGACAGCCACTGCTTGAATAATGTATGATATCACTATAAACCTCAGGATAGCTTCCCCACAGGGTCTTATTTAAACTTTATAGCTCTTTTCATGTCTAACAAAGTGTTCTATAAAAAACTGATAACTTTTCAACTTTTTTAATCAGATTATACAATACTCATTTTAGTGTTAAACCATTGTAGTTGCATATTAAACCCTTCGGTAATACCACTCATGTTATTACCTGAGGGTACAGATAATAATCTTTATTTTTTCTTATTTTCTGAGGACATATGTACTGAAATGAAGCTGAAGGTGAGGAAAATACATAAGACCATATAAATAGAGCTGGAAGGAAGCTCAGAAGTGATCTAATCTAACCTTCACATTATAGATGAGGAAACTTAAAATCTTCTGTTTAATGATTTTTCTGGCTTAGTTAAATAAGATGAAACCATTCACAGTCAAAGATGACCTCTCTCAATCTCAATGTTCACCTTGTGTGATCTTACAGAATAGTTATTGCTATTAATTGGATTGAATACAGCCATTTTCATGTCAATAACCTATGAAATTGTGTCAGTCTAAAATTATCATTTGATTTCAATAACAGCATACTGTCAAAATTACAGAGATCTACTCTTGTTCTAGTTTACTGATACTTGGATAATAAGGCCTTGGACAAATACTTGTTTTCTTCCTTTAGTTTTCTCATTTGGAGAACAGGAATATTTAAACAGTTTCAAAGATATGTGCTAACAAATATTTGCAAACTACTTTGAGAATGTTAATTATTACAAATGTTCCACATGATATTCCACCATGAATAGTTTTTTTTTAAAGACACTATGAAAGAAATAATATTCAAAATGAGTGTCTTAGAAAACCTTTGGTGATGGAACAATCTTTCCATGGTAAATCTTTTTTCTTTTACATCCTTTATCCTTTTTAAAAGACATACAATGAAATAAAGCCTTCATTGATCATTCAATTGGAAAAGATTGTAATCTGTATCAGGGAAAGGATTGTCTTTACTGTTGAGATTATAGATCCATCAAAGTATTACTTTATCATCATGATGAAAATATTGGAAAACACAAAGTAATACTTGCTTATATCACTTGGCAGTGATGGACTTTCAATACAAGTAATCTAGTAAGAAGTTATTATCTAAAAAGAGAAGTGAATGCCTGCTAAACACCCTTCCACATATGTGCTTTTTGAACAGCAGCATGAAGACAAGTTCCTGTTCATCAGAAGGCCCTGACCAGGAAGACATCCAGCTGGCTTTACAGGCCTCAAAAAGGGCTACAAGAGAAAAGATCAGATCCAGGTTTCACAGTAGCAGTGACCTAATTCACCGACTTTTTGTCTGCATATCAGGTACGATCTCTGAATTTTAAAAATTTTCTTTGGTTAAATTCAGGATAACTATTACTCATAGATTGAATTGAAACCCTCAACAGGAGGGTTTTTGAGATTTGGGGGCTTTCCAGCCCTCCCACCATGATCAGGGGACACTCAATCAAGGACACAGTTTACATCACTGTGGTTTATTAGCTTTATTAGTGTCTGAACTAACAAACACTTCTACATAAAAAGGCATTTGCATATTGCAAAATTAAAGAGGTGGGAGACTATGGCTATATGTGGGAAACCACAGTAAGAAATCCAGTTTTGCTGGATTGTAGAGTACAGGAAGGAGAGTAAATCTATAATGAGATTGTAAATGGAAGATCAGGACCAGATGGTGAAGGGTTTGAAAGACCAAGCAGAGGAATCTATATTTTATCTTGGAGACAATGATGAGTAATTGGGATTTAATGAAGAGGGAAATGACACTGTTAGACTGTATTTAAGGAAAATGATATTGACAGCTATGTGACTTGGAGAAACAAGAGACTTGAGAAGGCCAGTTAGACATCACTGCAGGCAAAAGGTGGTTAGCACCCAAACTGTGGGTAGAGAGGCTATTTGAGGAGTGAGCAGACTCAAGAAATGTCATGGAAGTAGAAATAACTAGAATTGGTAACTGACTTGGTCTGTCAAGTTAAAAGATTGAGCGTAATTGTCAGGTTGTAAATTTCAGAATCTGAAAGAATGGTGAAACTGGCTTAATTATAATAGAAGGTCTTTTGGGGAAATTGTAGCTAATAGTGTTGATTAAGTGATGCAGCAAGTAATGAAGAGCCTTGAATGACAGCCTAGGTTTACATGTAATAAGTAATGTCAATTAACAATAGAAATTCAATCTAGGGAGTGAATTTATCTTAGTGACATTTTAGAAGAATTATTTTTCATTGGTGTAAGTTGAATATAGCTATTAGTCAAGGGGAACAATAAGGAGGCTAACATAGTGTAATATGAGATAGAAGACAAGAACTTGCATGATGGCCATGAAAATAGGATCATACATTTAAGAGCTGAAGCAGCCTTAGAGCCTATTTATAAGGGAGAGAATTGGGACCCACATAAGTTAAATAACTTGCAAACCCAGTAATTTTGAACAGCCTCATTTTACATATGGAAAAACTGAAGCATTATTATGAAGCATGCTTATGATACTAATTGGTATTTTGTCACTTAGTAGGGAAGTGCTTATACACCTCTTAAAATGTCCTTTTTTCTCTTTTCAGATTATCCAAATTCTACCTTTCTACTCATCCTTTAAAGTGTAGATCAGATTGCCTGATCTTCTCTGCTAAACATAATCTCTCCTTCCTCAGATCTTTATTTTCTATATTTCATTCAGCTTTGTTGCATGGTTTTTATATCTCTTCCACTAGATTGTCAGGTCTAAAAGGACAAAGACTTGCTCATCTTTGTACATCTTAGCTTTCTAGCATAGTGTCTGACTCATCACTGGTATTCCATTAATATTTCATGGATAGACAGAAGCATGAATGAATGAATGATTGAATCATCTGATCAGTGGTTGATTTGATGGATCACGAAACAACAGTTGAATTAGGATCAGGATGCAGTTATCAAAACAAGGAAGGGAAACTGCTGGATAGGTCAGAATAAGTAGCCAAAAGTCTTTGTTTTCTGTACAACCCTGTGTGAGGTGCAAATATAATCTATGAAACATACATATACATATATATGAATATACATATGCACATATGTGTACACACTCATTTATTGGGAAGGGCATCCAGCTGGATCCCCTCATTTTACAGAGACTAAGCAACAAAAAGCAGAGCTGAGTCATCCAAATCTACATTCTGGGTTTGTACCACAGGATATACCCCTTCCTTATGGAGTGATGGAAAGAAAGATCATTCTTTCTAATCCCCAAATGAGGTATATTTCCACTTACTTATGGGGATCTGGAAATGCCTTAGAATGTTTTGGTTAATCAAGTACCATGATTTTTCTTACTGTATCTATGGGGTGAAAATAAAACAAAATGACCTTTCCTTTCTCTCCATCCAGACAAATCGTTCATTCCCCTCAATGGCAGTGTTAGAGCCTATTGTCTCCATAACTGTTCTAAGGGCTTGTTATTTCTATGGCTGTGAATTCATAAATGTAATTTTTGAAACATCATGATAACACTTTATTTTCAGTAATTGATTTGATATGAATGAGTAAGTAGTTTTCAGTTTCTTCCCATCTTTCCTAGGTGTTGCTGATCAACTGCAAACAAATTATGCAAGTGATTTACGAAGTATTCTTAAGACCTTATTTGAAGTTATGGCAACTAAGCCAGACACAGAAGATGGGGAGAAGTTAAAGAAAGGTAAGTATTGTGAATGAAATGTTTATTTAATTCATGGTTTTGCAGTATCCATGACAGGAATTTGAGTGATACCAAAAATTATATTTTATAGCTCTTATTAAAACTGTCTTTAGATTTCAGTGCTTTTATATGTAATAAAAATGTTTTCTCTATTAGAATGTGATCTATGAGAACAAGGACTGTCTTTTTAAATGCATATTCCTAGTTCTTAGTACTAAAAAAAGTCAGTACAGAATAAGTACTTAGTAAATGTTTTTATTCATTCATTCATATTTTTAGAGGCACAGCTTCTTTTAATCAGTATATCTATGCTTCAAGTTGTTCTTGGTCATATTGTTTGAATCCTTATTTGACTTTGAGAGAAAAATACATTTCCAAGCCTTTTAGTCATAAGAAAATTTACAGCCACCTAGAACTACCTCATGCTAGTTTCTCAAAACCCTACACATGTACATATAATACATATGATAAACTCTGCTAGTAGTAACTTTCATTTACATAGCATTTTTAGATTTATAACACATTTACAAAATAAGTATAAATATAAAAATTACAGTCATTTTGCAAAGGAAGAAACTGAGTCTCAGAAGTTGAATCATTTGCCTTAGTAGCATAAAGCTAGTAAATGCCAGACCTTGGATTTGAGCCCAGACTCTTAAGACCATTAGCATGCAGGGAGAAGATAACATTTACATATTATAAACTTTCCAGGTTCAATGAGAAGCAGGTAAGAAGATGCCAGGACCAGATTCAAATCCAGCTCCTCGGGCTTCAAATCCAGTGTCCTTTCTACTGCCTCACCATGACTATCCTAAGACAGCATTTTATTTCTGAAAACACCCAAAGCAATACATTTTATTTCTGAAAACACCCTTTCCCTCTAGTTCTCTTTACATTTCTGGGGAAAGCTCTAATACGTGGAGTTTTAACTTTTGACTTCTGGCTCATTGCTGTTACTTTCCATTTGTTTGCTGCCGATAATGATTTTTTACTGCACACATATCAGTGTCTGTGCTTTATTTTTCAGTAAATCAGAATTTAAGAAGTGCAGCTCTTGAAGACTGTGCCCTTTGCCAGGAAACAATATCTTCTTCTGAACTTGCAGCCAAGGCAAGAGATGGAGATTTTGAAGGTACTGGGGGATTTTTGTGAGGTCCAATGAGGGCGATTCTGGGGGCTGGAGGGAGCACTGGGAAAGGGGACAGAGAAGAGGAACTATGTCCAGGTTCACAAATAAAGCTTAGTAAAAGCAACAGGAACATTCATAAATCAGAAATTTCAAAAATTTTGTTGTTCAGTTGCTTTTCAGTCACATCCAACTCTTCATGTTTCTATTTGAGGTTTTCTTAGCAAAGATATTGAAGTGGTTTGCCAATTTCCTCCTCCAGCTCATTTTACAGATGAAGAAACTGAGTTAAAAAGGGTTAAGTGACTTGCCCAGGGTCACAGGGCTGATACTTGTGTACAGCTAGTTTTGAACTCAGGAAGATGAGTCTTCCTGACTCTAGGTCACACTGCACAGCACTACTTAGCTGCCTAAATTTCAAAAATAAGAAGTGCTATTTTGATCTACCTTATGAAAACAATGGTCTTTAACCAGTAGGTGATACTGGAAAGTAAAGCAGACTGAACTGCCAATCATCCCAGAAGTCAGAGGCCATTCTGAGGATGCTAGAACTACTACTTACTTTTTCTTGCCTTGCTGAATGTCCTCATAGTCCCTCTGAAGGGTATTTGTTTTCCCTTTATAAAGAACTCAGCCTTCTCTCTCTTTGTGGAGCCCTGGCTTGATTTCTTTTCAAAATTCAAGACCTCATAAAATATCATCACCTTTAGCAAAATTGGGCAATGAAATGCTCTTGCTTTTCTCACTTACAGCCTGAAGGTAATTATCAGCTCCCAGTTTTAAACCAGGAATATATTGATCTCAGTTTCTTGCTAGGCAAGCAAAGTATAATACCAATCTCCTCTACTCACCACTTTCATTGCCTCCTGTCCCACTTGTCTTAAATTAGCTCCAAGACCTTATTTTGCTGACCAGATAATCTCTTGTCTAGGAATAGAGTATGCTTGAAATCCCTTTCCTTTACATATAAGGTTAATAAGTAAATTAGAAGTGTTTCAGGTGTGTTAGCCAATATTTTATATCACTGTTAAAAAGCTTAGATGCCAAATTAAGCATTTTAAAAGAGAGGAAAACAAAAAAAGTTGAAGAGCAGAGAACCTTAAGGACATCAGACTGGTCTCTTTGGAGGAATTGGGAGGTGAGGGGGAAACGCATGAGCTACTTCTCTCCATTCATCCCTGGCTCCATCTGAGCCCTTGGTGTTCAGTGGCCTGAAGCATGTGGCCCTGGGCTTGGCACTCCTCCTCCCACAGTCACCAGTGCTTCTGCATCTGCTTCACATCTCAGGAGTGCTAACCTGCACCTGCTTGTCTAGCTCAATTGGCTTCTCTCATTTCTTCGGCCCTCTCCTCACAAGCCCCTTTCCCCCAACGTCCCTCTTAGTGTTATTCTGGGTAGTCAGCTTATAGATCAGTGTCAGAAACCCCTTTGGCGTTTAGGGAAGGCTGCAAGGGACCACAGCCTGCAATCAGCTGGCTGACCTTGCTCTGTGTCAGAGCCTGTTGGCAGCTCTCCAAAAGGTGGGTGACATTCCTTCCCAGAGCTAGAGTGTTGTAAAATTCGGAAAAGTAAAGTTGCAGAGCATAGGCAGCACTTGAAAGCCAGCTAGGAAATTGGCCAGCTGGGAAATGGACTACTGAGAATAAGGCCAGCTTGCCCTGCAGCAGTCAGACTCAAGGTGACTTGTTTTGAGTTTTTTTTTTTTTTAAAAAAAGCATAAAAAAATCCTTTAAAAACTGAGAGTCCTACATGTGTTTCTGTAGCTTGGTTCTTTGAGAATGGGCTGGCACAGACTGCACTGGCATGGCAACAGTTAGAATGCCTTAGATAGGGAGGTTTTCCTGGCACAGAATGCCCCTAAGGTTGATGACACACCTAGAGCAGGAAACCGAGGATTTTTAAGCACTTTAGACAGTTTGGCAGAGCTATTCAAAACATTAACTTATGAGAGTTCCATTCCCAAAATGCAGAGTTCCTATCCCCACCCCCACCCAGTACCCAGAACACTAATTGTTTCTCCACAAAGACTGAATTTCCCTTTTTCTGGTACTGCTACTGAATCACCAGAGACATGCTATGACCCCACTCTCCAGGGCTCCTCAGTGACGGGCTGGGGAAGAGCCCAGCCATCCTCGATGATGAGTCTCCAAAAGGCAAATCTCCTGCTTTTACTGGTGCTACACAGAGATGTGATGCCTTTTAATAAAGAGAGGTGTCATTCAATTTCCTCTATTGACTCTACTCCATGTACATGTGTGCCAGTTTAAAAAAAAACCTACTAATGTAGCATCTGGCATTATGAAAGTATATACAGCTGAATAACACCAACATTTTCTAAACCAGAATAAACTAGCCTTAATTCACACGTTATATTTATTTTACAGAAATAGACAATGATGAGGTAGTATAGTAAACTAGAAAGAGTGCTTCTCTTGCTTCCAGGTTAGAAAGCCTGGATTTTATTTTCATTTCTGAAACTCACTGTTTGAAATGGGCAAATCTGAACTTGTTTTTTCATCCATAAAAGTTCACTTAATTCAGCAATATCTAAAGATCCCTTGCAGCTCTAACTCTTATGATCTCATAATATTTTCTGAAAATCATTCCTTTTTTTTCTTAATCAGCCCATGTTGGTGAAAATTTAAAGAGAAAAGCAGTGATTTTCTGTAGCTTTTGCTTAGAACTGCAAATTGATAGGCTAAGAAGCCATTTCACTTTCTCTGTTTTTAACCAGGCATAAGCTCTTAATGTCGGCATACTTTGGACTATGAACAATTTAAATCTTGCTTTGGAAAGACTCATATGGTGAGGGTGCCAACCATTAAATGCCAGAGAAAAATGTGTACTCCTTAGCCCTGATTCTTTTAAATCATGGAAGAGTCATAGCTATCTTAGGAGACTGAAAAAATAATTCTAACACATGGGAAATTATTTCTTTATTTAAGTTGTAAGAGACAGGGGTGCAGCAGAAAGTGGGGAGGGAAGCAAACAGCATACTATGTAATTTGTAGCAGTCAAGACAAAAGGTCTTTTTAAAAATACTCTAAAAGCAATCGAAATTATATTGTGGTGCTGCATTTTGTTTTGTTCCTCAGGCATGTTTTGAATTGTTATTATTTTTTCTTTCCAGTAAACAGAATGAATGATTTCCCATGCAATTTCTCTGAAGAACAGCATTAATCCATTTAAAAGTATAATTATAAGAATATGAAAAAGCTTTATTCGAGAGAATAAGATGTCAAGGCAGATAAAATTGAAAATTACTCAGTAATTTCCAATTAATTTTTCTGTTGTGCCAAGATCACTGAAATATTGCTAAGAGCAATAAAGGTAGCTCACATTCTGAGGCAAAGAAATAAGATTTCAAGAGAAAATATATATTAGAAAAGAAAATAACTGGAAAAAACAAATGTCCATTCTAGCATATGTCACAAGTCTGCCTTCTTTTGAAAAATAAAACATGAATATGTTTAAAAGTAAAAACTGGGGATTTTTAGCTCTGAGATAGAGGTTTTCTTTGGCACATTCCAGCAACTTAAAGGATTGCCTAGCATTCTGATTTTGTTTTTTAATAAAGAGAATCATTTGTATTGATAATTTTTATACTTATGAGACACCCATGAGAATATGGAGTAACAGTATCTTTTGAGAAGAGAATTAAAATCAGATCTTATTGATGGGCTTACCATTTTTTCTTCTTGCCATATCCAGTATTGTCATTCTCAAAGTGTGAAGCACTGAATTGCAAAAGGTAAAAGGGATGTCAGAAGCCATTTAGTGCAAACTATACCATAATAAGAATTCTTTCTACAAAATACCAGACAAATCCAGGCTTTTCTTCAAGATCCCACTAACTTTAAATGCAACACCTGCACTAGAAAATTGGTAGGAAGGTTTTTCCTTAAATCAAATCTGAATCTGCCTCTTTATACCTTCTATTCTTTGCTCTTAGTTCTATACTCTGGGACCAAACAGAACAAATCGAATTCCTCTTCTTTATGTCAGTCCTTCAGTTAGTTGAAGACTGCTGTCACATCCCCCCAACTTTTCTCTTCTCCTGGTTGTCCTTCTCTTAATGCTATCCAGCTTATCAGTAACCTTCCTAAAAATGTATTTCCTAGAACTGAATATTTCAGATATGGTCTGATCAGGACAGATTGAACATCATCTCCCTAGTTCTCGATATAATGCCTCCTTCTCTCTCCATCCTAACATCTCATTATTTGGGGGTGAGGGTGCTGCTATATCACAAGTCAGTTCATATTGTGCTTGAAGACAACTAAAATCAATTTAATCAGTCCTCTCCCATCTCGGACTCATGATGCTGATTTTTTTAACTCAAATGTGAGACTTTATATTTGTGTCTTTTCAATGTCATCTTATTAAATTCAGCTCAGTAATTGAAGCTATGAGATCTTTTTTGGAACCATATGCTGCCACTGAATATGTTATCTGCAGATTTGATGAGCATGTCACCAAATCTGCTTTTATTCAAGTCAGTAATAAAAATGCTACAGTCTGGTGCCACTAGAAAGGATGCCATTTCTGAGATAACTGAACACATTATTGATTACTCTTAAAATTCAGCTATTCCTTTGGTTCTGATTCTACCAAATTGTACTATCATCTAGCCTACATGTCTTTTTCTAAGAGAATAACATGAGAGATTTTATCAAATTTTTGCAGTAATTTAAGCCAACTATAGCTTCAGTATTATCGTGATCTAATAATCATACATCCTGCCAAAAAAAGGAAATAAAGTTGGTCTGAATAACCTTGTCTCGTTGAAACCAAACTGGCTCTTTGTGATCACAGCTCTCCTTTTCAATATATCCACTTACAATTTCTTTAATAATTCTTCACCAGGAACTGAAGTCTGTCTTACTGAACAATATTTTATAGACTCTTCTTTTGAAAATCAGGACGAACTCTTGCCACTTTGATTATCCTCTTCTTTCCTCCATTTTCCTTGTCTTTCTCCTTCTTATACTATATGAGTGATAGCTTTTCTCATTTTTATAATCAAACTCCTAGGGAAAAAGTTATCTACACCTGTTGCCTCTTGCCAAGGAACTTCAACTTATTTAAGCCATTCACCAGCTGCTAAATCCTGTGGACTTTTCTGTGGTGTTATTCTATTTTCATCTATACAGTTTTCAGCTGTCAGCAGCCTCCTCTCTCAGATCATCTCTTCTCCCCTGAATTCTGGGATCCTGCTCTCTCCTCTTGTTCTTCTTCCATGTCTAGCTATTTCTCCTCAGTGTCCTTTTTGCTGGATTATCATCCACTTCTCTCTCTTCGATTGTGGGTGTCCTCTGTGTTTTACTCCTGGACATCTCTTGTCTCCCTCCATTAGATCTCCTCAGTTTCCATGGGGTTCAGCTGACAACTTAGTTCAGATTATTACCAGATCTCTTCTCTCTTCTCTCTTCTCTCTTCTCTCTTCTCTCTTTTCTCTTCTCTCTTCTCTCTTCTCTCTTCTCTCTTCTCTCTTCTCTCTCTCTCTCTCCTTCTCTCCTTCTCTCCTTCTCTCCTCTCCTTCTCTCCTTCTCTCCTTCTCTCCTTCTCTCCTTCTGTCCCTCTGCTAAATCACTACCCCCTCAGCCCTGGTGTGGAACTCTTTTATTTTTCCCTTTGAACTTCCTCACCTTCCAAACTCCATAGAAGGCACCAACATTCTTCAAGCCTCTCAGTTCAAGTCTTATTGATTCAACTTTCATGGAATCTTTGGCATCTTTCTTCCCCCCTCCATGCATTACCTTAGTCCAGATCCTCATCATCTCCCACAAGGACTCGTGGGAGATGCTTCCTTCCTGTCTATTACACCCTGAAAACAGATACCAAATTAATATTCTTAAAGAGCACATCTAACAAATCATGTTTTTCCCTTGCTCAAAAATTTTCACTATCTACCTGTTGTCCCTGATATGAAATGCAAACTCCCTCACTTCACTATCTTTGACTCTGAGACATCTCAAACCAACCTCTGTGGAGGTTCACCCTCATGTATAAACATAAGTTATTTTCTGTGATCTTTGAACCCATCTGTTTGGAGCCCATGGAGCCGTGTTTTATGCCTGACCAGAGGGGGTCACTATAGCATTGCCAATAGCTTACCAAGAACTTGGCTCTACATGTCATGAGACCAAAATTGGTAATAGAGCCAAGATTATGTTTTGGCAATGCTGAGAACCTCTGCTAGGATCACCATCTGCCCCTCTGCAGGCCAGCCTGGACAAATCAAGTTTAATTTGTTCCTTCCTGGACATTCAGTTTAAATGTGCTTAGTCTACCTTTTTCTACCACTATCTTTGAAACAAAGCATGCTAGATCTGATTTTTATCTTAATAAAAAACTAACTTTTTCATTGGTCTTATTCTGTTTTTTCTGTTTTAATAAATTGTAATTTCTTTGGGGGAGAAAATCCATTTTTCCATATGTATCACCATATCACCAGTGTTTTTTTTTAAATTACCTGTCTTCTGTTTTTACCTAAAATTTTTAATAATTTTCCACTATCACATTCATACTTTTTACTAAAGCTACTTAATTATTTTTCTACTTTTCTGTCCATGTGTTTTTTTTTTCATTTTGGATTTTTCTCTCATTAATTTAATGGTGCTTAAATTCTTGTTTTCTATTAAAAAATTTTTTTGTCCTGATATTTGAATAATAATTTGTCCTTAGCCTATCAGTACAATTGTTCCTTTCTTCTCCTCTGTATTTGCTTTCCTGAGCACCCAAATGACTAAGTCTTCTCCCTTGCAGAACTATTTGGCATGAAGATCAGAATACTTTAATATTCTGATACACATTTTACACTGCTCAGCTGAAAAAAGTCCTTATACAGAGGGCTGTAGAGATTAGGAATTTGTATGTTTATAATTTTTCCTGCACATAAAGCTCATGGCTCAGGAGCAAAGGCAAAAAAACCAAATATAGTCAGTGTCCTGTGGACACAGCTTCCAGCTCTGTTCTAGAGTTATGCTTGCAGGCTAGATCACAAAGCTGGCAGCATTTCACATCATCTGTTTTATCATCTTACAGAAGAACTTTTTCACAGTGAGTATTTTTGAAAATTTGTTGCAGAAGAATGGCTGGTAACCCATCTCATCATCTTTAGAATTAGAAATATACCTACTCCTGGGGCAGCTACATGGTGCAGTAGATGGAGCACCAGCTCTGGAGTCAGGAGGACTCAAATCCCACCTCAGATATTTAACAATTACTAGGCAAGTGTGACTCTAGGCAAGTCACTTAACCACAACTGCTTTGCAAAAGAAAAAAAAAGAAAGAAAGAAAGAAATATACCCCCACAGACAATGTGGCTTCCTAAGAAAGTCTGATGTGGAGGATTCAAGAAACAAAATAAGATCATAGGAAGATAAAATAATACGAAATTGTTTTAGAGTAACTTTAAAACCAAAGGCAAGTACAAAGTATTATATACTAGGTCTTATGAAGGACTAGTCATTTTTAAGGGGTTGAGGAAAGAAATGTGACAAACTAGATTATCAAGATTGAGCTAGAATTTCAATAAGTAAAGATTTAGGGAAAGAATGAAGAGACCTGAGTATGAGAGAATTACAAGAATAGACTGACAGATTCTGGAGGGTTATGAATGCCAGGCTAAAAAAAAAATTGGACTTTTTGTTTGAAAAGCATTAAGGATTCCCTGAAATGTTTTGAGCAGAAGAGTAACAACATTTATATAGCCCTTTCAGGTAAATCTCCTTCACTTGATGTAATTCTTTATTAGCTAAAGGAAAAGTCAAAAATAACACTGAAGTTTGAAACATGAGAAGAATGGGTGAATAGTGATTCAATGGGAATAAATGATAAAAGTGGTTTGGGACATGAGGCTTTTGAGGGGTCCTTAGGAAATTCAGGGAGAGATTTAGCTTACAGGTAGTTGATGATGTGAGATTAGAGCCTGGTGGAGATATCAGAGTTGAAAATATGAATCTGTTGAGTAAAAAGAGGGGAAAAGGCTGACAATAGAACCTTGTGGGACATCCAAGAAGACAAAGGAGATAGAGGGGAGATTAGGAAGAGAAAAGTAAATCCTCGATATATAGGCTATTTCTGAAGTCAAGGAAAGACGAGGCCAGAAGGGGAGTTATCATGTGTCAATGGGACACAGGTGTAAAAGAGGATAAGGGTTGAAAAAAAAGGAGACCAGATTTGGAAATCACAGGGTCATTTAAAGATCTTTGAGAAAGAAGTTTCAATAGATTATTGTGTAAAGATTCCAAATTGCAGAACACTATAGATGTGGATAGTGAGGAAGTAGAGGCAATGGTAGATTACTCTTTCAAAGATAGGAAAAAAAGGGGCAGCTAGGTGGCACAGTGGATACAGCACTAGCCCTGAAGTCAGGAGGACCTGAGTTCAAATTTGATCTCAGACACTTAACACTTCCTAGCTATGTGACCCTGGGCAAGTCACTTAACCCCAATTGCCTCAGCAAAAGGAAGGAAGGAAGGAAGGAAGGAAGGAAGGAAGGAAGGGAGGAAGGGAGGAAGGGAGGAAGGGAGGAAGGGAGGGAGGGAGGGAAAAAGTGGACAAAAATAGGCTGTGGCAGAGTCACTGAAAAGTCTGTTAGGGTTTGGAAAGCCTGAACATGTTTGTAAGCAAATGGGAACTAGGTAGGAAAGGAAAAAAAACTTGGTATAGTGTAATACGATACAAGGCAAGTAAAAAACAATATACAAGATGAAACAACAAATATTTATTAAGCTCCTGTTGGATACAGATCATTGTGCTAAGTGTTAGAAGAGATAAATTTAGTTAAGCCAGGTCCTTGATCTCAAGGGACTTACTATTAGGAGGTCAGGCATGCCTGAGAGATATTGCAGGTTCAGTCCAGATCACTGCAATAAAAGAATCATGAATTTTTTAGTTTCCCAGTCATATTTACACTAAATTTTAGTTTATTAATTAAGTGTACAGCAATATTATGTAAGAAAGCCACACACTATCTTAATGAAAAAATATGGATAAAAAAAATTAACCATCATCTGAGCCTTCAGCAAGTGATTCTTTTTTCTGGTGGAAGGTCTTTCCTTGATGTTGATGGCTGTTGACTGACCAAGGTGATAGTTGATGTAGGTTGGGATGGCTGTGGCAATTTCTTGAAATAAGACAACAAAGTTTGTCACATACATTGACTCTTCCTTTCACTTATAGGCCATTGCAGGCTTATTAACTGATCTAGGAATAAGGAAGCCTGAGAAGAGGGAGCAAAATGAGGGGCTGCCTTGTGGAGCAGTCAGAACACACACAGTATTTATCATTTAAGTTCACTGTCTTATATTTGTACAATTGATCAATTGTGAGATTAACCTCAAAGATCACTGATCACAGATCACCATAGTAGATATAATGTTGATGAAGTTTGAAATATTGTGAGAATTATCAAAATGAGATACAGAAACCAAATGTGAAAACATGCTGTTTGAAAAAATAGCGCCAACAGGTTTGCTTGATGCAGGGTTGCCACACATCTTCATTTAGGTAAAAAACGTATTATCTGCAAAGCACAATAAAGTGAAAGAGCCAACACAGATAGCAAAAATACACATTACCTGAAAAATAATTTTAGACAATTATCAAAGTTCTTCGTGGGATCTGATCATCAGCCAGAGGGAGCAGGAAAGGTTTCCTGGAAGAAATAGCATTTGAGATGGATTTTAAATGTTGTGTAAGATATATACAAGTAGAACAATAGATAAAGCTCTGGATTTAGAGTTAGGAGGATCTCAGTTCAAATGTGACCTCAGATTCTAACTTGATCTGCCTTAGTTGCCTCATCTATATAGTGGGGATAATGAGAGCACTGAGAGCTGGCTAACTCCTAATGGAACAGCAACCCTGGTCTCCTCTTTTGCACCTGCTGCATTTTCACTTATTCTTCCTAGTTCTCTGTATGAAGGAGTTGGAATATTCCTTGCTCCCCATTGCCACTCCAGGTTCTTTCTCTACAACCAAAATTAAAAAACCTCTCCTCCTTCGATGTTTCTTCGAACCCTGTTTACCACCCATTTAGAATTCTGGTAACTGTTGTCTACAGATCTCTAGGACTCTCTTCTTTCCTCATCGAATCCAGTGCCTTGATCACAGTGTCTGTCTCCCCCTCTATTCCCACCCTCATTTATGGGACATCACCATACTTGCCTCATGCATCCTAACCTCACAGTTCCTCATTTCTCTTGGCTCCTCTTCCCTTGACCTCACTTCAGCCACACATACAGATGATGGTGATCTTGCCATCACCCACAAATGCACCACTTCCATGTGCATGAACTCTAGAATTCTTTGATCACAGTCGATTGTTATTCCATCCCTCCTTCTGTCCCTTCCTTTCTTTTCCCAGGCCATCACCCCATGCACAAGCCAGGCCCTCCTTCCTTTCCTATCTGGAATGCTTGATGACAGAGTTCAACTCCACACTGGCCTCTTCTCCTGAATCTCTGACCCCTTATTGTCTTACTGATCTTACCCTGCCAAGCCCATCTTGGATCACTCCCACTATTCGTTGCCATCCCTCCTACACACATGCTGCTGAACAAAGCTGAAGGAATCTCTCAAAACTGGTGCCTACATCCACTCCAGATTTATGTTACATAACTTCAGCTGCCTACTCACTGATACAAGGCAATTGTTGTATGCCTCCCAAGTTAACGCACTCTCCTAGAGGTCACTCTGGCTCCTCCATAGCTTTTTGTTCTTCTTCATCTGTCCCATAGCTCCTCTGATGTGTACCCTCTAAGCTGAGAAACTTATCTTTTTATTTTTTTAAAAAAGGCCATTCAGTCCTATTTCTCCCCTCTTTCTCATCTCCCTCAGATGCCTTCTGGCACCATCTGATCCCTCACTTCTATTTCATTTAATGAAGTGGTCTTTCTCCTTGCCCTTACATCTGCAAGTGATCCCATTCTATTCCATCTTCTCCATCAGATTACCTCTTCTATCATTCCCACCTTTGCTCTTATGTTTAATCTACCTAATGGTTACTTCTCTGTTTTTTCTACAAACATGCTTATCTTTTCTTCCACCCTCCAAAAATCCTCACAGAAACCATCCATTCTCCATTAGCTATTGCCCCGTACTTTTTCAGTTTTGTGTTTAAATTCTTTCAGAGTTTGGTCTCTATGAGATGCCTCTATGTCCTTTCCTCTCACTCTCTTCCTTAACTCTCTACAAAATCTGACTTGTTGCCTTATCATTCAATTGAAACTGTTCTCTCCAAAGTTACTAATGATCTCCTAATTTCCAAATCTAATGATTTTTTTCTTCAATCCTCATCATTCTTGACTTCAGCAGATTTTAACCACCCTCTTCTTGGTGCTTGTCAATAGCTGCCTTCTCCTTAATACTCTTTTCTCTTGAGGTTTTCATGACACTGCTCTCTCCTGATTCTTTTCCTTATCTAACAGATTGTTCCTTCTCAATTACTTATCCTAATCCTTTGTGCTGACCTCCATTCTTCCATATTCAGCTGCTTATTGGACATTGTAAACTGCAGGTCCCATTTAAATTCAGCATATCCAAAATTGAACTCATTATTTACCCTGTGATGCTTTCCCTCTCATGCCCTCTTCCTGATTATCCTGGCTTCCATTAAGTCCCAGATAGAATCCCACCATGTATGAGAAGTATTTCTTGATCCTCCTTAATTCTAGAGCCTTCCCTATATCAATTACTTCCAATTTATCTTGTCCATAGTTTGTTTATATTTCATTGTTTGCATATTGTCTCCCTTGATATTCTGTGAGCTCTCAGAAAGCAGGACTTACTCTTGCTTTTCTTTGAATCCTCAGTGCTTAGCATAGCACCTAACTAGGTTCATAATAAATGTTTACTCACTGACTACCTTCCAGGACTATTGTAAGGATAAAAATGATAAATATTTATAAAGTGTTTTGTAAGCCTAAAACTGTTATATAAATGTTAGCTAATTTGTGTTGTTATTATTATTAGGAGGCTAACAGGTAAAGATGAGAAGGAAGAACATTCCAAGTGTACAGAACAGACCAAAGGCTTAAAGTTGTGAGAACGTGATGTATTTTTAGGGGAGAGAGAATTGTCTTATTTGACTGGAGCATAGAGTTCTCAGAGGGGAGACTGGAAAGATAGAATGAGTGCAGGTTGTAGAGCAGCTTAAAGAGCAGGCAGAAAAGCTTGGACTTGATGGGAAGTCAATATGGCATTACTAAAGATTTCTGGAAATTATATAAAGGATCTTTTGGAGGAGAGAGAGAGAAGGTGGGAAATCCTGGCTAAGGAGGCTATTGCAGTATTCCTTGTGGGTCAAAATGAGTACCTGTATTTCAAAAAAAGTTTGAAGAGCAAGGAGGGGACTAGTGTGGAGAGATGTTTTGGAGCTGAAATTGACAGGCTTTGGCAATTAATTAGATGAGAGATTTGAATTAAAGAAAAGCCCAAAATTAGAGACATGGGAGACTTTGTGAATGATGATTCCTTTGACACCACCCCACTCCTCACCTCCCACCCCCCCAAAAAAAAAACTCAAAACAATGTAGCCAAGAGTGGATTTTGCAGAAAAGACAATGAATTTATTTTTAGATGCATTGAAGTTGAAGTGCTGACAAGATTTACATTTTTAGAGAAGAACAGTGTGTGGATGTTTTGCATGGCTATGCTTATTTGTTGGACAAAGGAGGGGGGTGGATTTTTGGAGGGAATAGGGAGATGTCTTAGTTATGCCCAAAGTAGTCAAAAAGAAAGAGGGTCATTTTATTTTTTTAAATATGAGCTTTTGATTTTCAAAATACATGCAAAGATAGTTTTCAACATTCATTTCTACAAAACCCTGCATTCCAAATTTTTCTCCCTCCCTTCCTTCCAAACTCCTCCCCTGGACAGCAAGTAATCCATTGTAGGTTAAACATTGTAGGTTCAGTTCTTCTATACATATTTCTGCAATTATTATGCTGCTCAAGAAAAATCATATCAAAAAGGAAAAAAATGAGAAAGAAAACAAAAAGCAAACAAACAACAACAAAAAAGGTGAAAATGCTATGTTGTCCTCCACATTTAGTCTCCAAAGTATACAGATGGCTCTTTCCATCACAAGTCTATTGGAATTGGTCTGAATCACCTCATCAGAATTGATCATCATATAATCTTGTCGTTAATGCAAATGTTCTCTTGATTCTGTTCACTTCACTTAGCATCAGATCATGTAAGTCTCTCCAGGTCTTTCTGAAATCATCCTGCTGATCATTTCTTAGAGAACAGTAATATTCCATTACATTCATATACCATAACTTATTTAGCCATTCTCCAACTAATGAGCATCCACTCACTTTCCAGTTCCTTGCCACCACGAAGAGTGCTGATACAAACATTTTTGCACATGTGGGTCCTTTTCTTTTTTTTATGCTAAAGGGCCATTTTAAAAATCCATAACAGGATAAAGAGAAGTTCATGACATACAAAAAAGCAAAATCCCTTTTTTCCCCTAGGCAAATTCTGTCTATCCTTTAAATTTATCCTTTTCCACAAAGTCTCCCTGGACCATTCTCTCTGATCTAAACTCTGAAAGCATTGATTATTGGTATCACTCATTTCACACTAAACCATGAAAATAAGGTGGTATGGTGCAAAGAAAGCTGGGTTTGAGATTAGAGGACCTAGATTTAGAAATCCTGACTCTGTTGTTTGTATCTTAGTTTGTTCAGCCAAAAATAAGGACTAAATAATCACTAAGTTTTTTTCCAGCTCTGAATGCTATGGTCCTATTTACTATCTAGCAAGTCTCTTATATTGTATTCTGTTCCAATTCACTTATTATTATTTAACCATTTGTGTTTATATTTGCATTTTTCAAGCTGGGTATTTTTCCATAGTCATCATGATGCTGATCTTAGAGATAGCAGGATCCTGGGTTTGAATTCTAGCTTTGAAAATGACTAGTTGAGAGGCAGCTAGGTGGCACAGTGTATAGAGCACCAGCCCTGAATTCAGGAGGACCTGAGTTCAAATGTGGCCTCAGACACTTAATACTTCATGACTGTGTGATCCTGGGCAAGTCACTTAACCCCAATTGCTTCAGGGAAAAAAACTAGTTGACTAACTTAACTTCTTTGTCTCTATTTCTTTATAAGAAAATCAGTAATAATAGAGCTTTCCTCTTAAAGTATTATGAGAATCAAATGAGATATTGTATTCTCATTATAATGTGTTATAAGGTTTGAAAAAAAATAAAAAAGAAACCACTATCATCATCATTATTATTCCTTCAAGTGAGCAAACATTTCAAGTCTTAGTGCAGTTTTAATCTTTAACTTTAGATTTTTGAGACAACCTGTACATGAGGCCACTTTGAAGATAGGTATCACACACAGGATGTCCCAAAAGTCCTATTTTTACAGTATTAATGTTTTGCAGTATTATAGCATTAAAAGTATTTTACAGTATTAAAGCTCTAAAAAAATGTTCAACTGCACCAAGACTTTTAGGACACCCTGGATTATGCTTCTTTATATCTCAGAACAAATAGCACAGCAATAGTACACAAAATTCACATATGTATAGCAAGCACTGACTGGAAAGGCAGCATTCAACACTAGATAGAGCCTCAGACCTGGGATCGGGAAAAGCTATGTCCAAATCAAATCTCAGACACTTACTGTGTGACCCCAGATAAATCTCCTAACCTATCTGTACCTCAGTTTCCCCATCTGCAAAATGGGGAGTGGACTTGATAGCATCTAGGATCCATTCTAGTTTTAAATATATAATCCTGTTGTGCACTGAATTTCAGAATTGGGAAGACCTGTTACAGATCCTGGAAGAGGTAGCCAATAGGAGACGGGGCTCCTTCAAAAGGTTGTGGATTCCTGTGCCTAGACCTTTTGGACAATTTGTCAGAAATGTCAGAGAATACAGCTGATAAAGTCTGTGCTATGCAACTTCTAAGAACCCACCTAACTAGTTTCTGTGGTTTTCTGTGACTCACTGAGAAGTAAAAAGAAATCTTGTTGTATTTCTTCAAGAATATTTTTGGACATTATCCTAAATGGTAGAATGTCAGATCTGGAAGGGATTTGAGAAGCCATCTTGTCCAACCCTTTTATTATATAAACAAATGAACTGAGACTCAAGGAAGATGTGACACATCCAGGATCACAAAGCAACAGTGCAAGGAGTGACAGGATGGGAACTGAGAATTCCTGAGTCCTGTCTTTTTGTGACATCCCATTCCCACTGCAGATTGGAACCCTTCTTTTAGGTTTGGGTTATTTTTTGCTTTTTCCTTGTTCTTTATATAGTCTTGTCCCTCCTATTTTACCTGTGGAGGCAGTGGAGGAGTCCATTTGCCCCCTTTGCCAAAGCTAATTTCTTCCTTATGTGCTTTTTTCCTTTGATCTTTACTATTGTCCAAGAATCTGTTATTTCTGCCTCTTTCCTGATTCCTTCTTTTCTTGTGAACACACATGCTCAGGTTCCCTCACTTATTAAAATATCTTCCCTTGGTCTTTATACTTTCTTCAGCTGTTGCCTCCATCTCTGTAACCTGTGCTTCCGCTTCAACACTATCTACTCAGTCAAAAGAGCCTTGAAATCTGGCTTTGACCTTTACCACTCTATTAAAAATGTTCTCTCAAACATTACCAGTGACATCGTTGACAAATTCAGTGAATTCTTCTTGGTCCTTATCCCCCATGCACTTGGTACTATACACACCCACACACACCCACAGAGAGAGAGAGATACCCCTTGATAATTCTTTTTCTTTCTTTCTTTTTTTTTTTTTTTCTGAGGCAATTGGGGTTAAGTGACTTGCCCAGGATCACACAGCTAGGAAGTAAATGTCTAAAACTGGATTTGAACTCAGGTCATCCTGACTTCAGGGCTGGTGCTGTATCCACTGCGCCACCTAGCTGCCCTGATAATTCTTTTTCTTCCTTTGCCTTGTTGAATGCATATTCTCAGGTCACTGATTCCCTATATATTTCCTTTTGCTTTTCCTAAAACCAATTTAAATATTTCCCAGGCTCTATTCTTAGTTCTCTCTCTCTCTCCTCATTCCATTTTCAGTATTCCTTATTATAGCTAACAATGTCACCTCTTTACTGATAATGCCAAAAAATTTCTCTTCAAAGCTGACCTTTCTTGTTGGCTCCAGGCTTACATTTCCAACTGACAACTGGACATCACATATAGATGTTCCATGAGCTCCTCAAACACAACATATGCAAAATAAAACTTTCCCTTAAAACTGCTTTTCCTTCTGACTTTCTTATATTTGATACCAGAAATACAATATTCCAAAGGTTACCTACTCATACAGGTTTTAAACTTCTATTTCTCACCTTTCATATCCAATGAATTTTAAGTTCTTTTGATTTCTCCTTCAAAATACTACATATATATATATATATATCTTATATATATATATATATATATATATATATCTTCCTTTCCTTTCTTTTTTCCCACAGGACTGTTACATTTATTTTTTAAATGAATATTTGTTGATATTTTGTTTTGATATTATTTACAATTCCAAGTGAGTATCTTTCTAATTCTTTTTTTGCTTTTTGCTGAGGCAATTGAGGTTAAGTGACTTGCCCAGGATCACACAACTAGGGAATGTTAAGTGTCTGAGACCAGATTTGAACTTGGGTCGTCCTGACTATAGGGCTAGTGCTCTATCCACTGCACCACCTAGCTGCTCCTCCTCTCTCTCTAATTCTTGAGAGAAATCCATTGTAACAAAGAAGTAAGAAAAAAAAACAGTTCTATAAAATTAAATAACTTACTTGTTGAAATAGCCTGGCAATATAGTCAGGGTTCCACCCATAGTATTCCCTACTTCCCCAAAAGCTGGGGAAGATATATTCTCATATCACTTCTCTGGGAACATGCTTGGTCATTATAATTTCACAGCATAAATTTTGATAATTTTGTTCTTGTCATTCTTTACATTTAAATTTTTGTAGTCACTATATTATTGCCACTGGATTATAGTCATAATATAGTATATATTTTCTTGCTTCTTCTTATGTTCTGGGTTGGGCCTGACTCAGGCCAGTTCCTTACTATTTTAAATACAATATTGGAATAAAATGAGATACTAGTAGGTCATTCAACAGTTTAAAAGAAAAAAAAGAGATTGCTTATCCATAGTAGAAGTATACTCAACAAAGAGAGTCATTGAGGATACCTGGAGCTGAGTCTGCTAAAAGAAGCTTACTTGTCTGACTTATCCCTCATGATCCAGGAGCCAAGCATCTGAATATCTTCTAGAGCTCCATGCCTTTTTTGCTGAGGCAATTGAGGTTAAGTGACTTGCCCAGGGTCACAGAGCTAGGGAATGTTAAGTGTCTGAGACCAAATTTGAACTCAGGTCCTCCTGACTTCAGGGCTGGTGCTCTATCCACTGCACCACCTAGCTGCCCCCTCAATGTCTTTTAAGGAAAAACCAGCCTAACTTGACTGAGACGTGGGATTAGGATATTGTTCCTGCTACAATTTCTTTCACTTTGCACCAATTCACATATTCCTATGCTCTGTATGTATCATGTACATTATATTTCTTATTCGTAACAATATTCCACTAGCATCATGTATCATCCACAAACAGCAGAAACTTTGTTTCTAGTTCTGTTACTAGAAAAAAAAAACTGCTGCCATAAATATTTTGATGCATATGGATGAGACCTTTCTGTCATCATCCTCCCTGGGTATAAGAGTAGAGTCAGAGGGCATAAACATTTTAGTCACTTTCTTAGCATAGTTCCAGATTGTTTCCATATTGCCTGTGATTGGACCAATTCAAAGTTCCACTAATAATATGCTTGAGTGTCCATATTTTTCTGTAATTCTTTTACCATTGCCTATTTCCTTCTTTGGCTGTCTTTGCCAATTTGCTGAGTATAAGGCAAAGTTTCAGGGTTATTTTGAGTTGTATTTCTCTTGTTATTGGTGATTTGTAGCATTTTTTCATAGGGTTGCAAATAAGTTGCAATTATTCTTAAGAGATGTGTTTATTCACATCTTTTGTTTACCTATCGAGGAATGAATTTTAGTCTTATGTATTTCTATTTAGTCTATAAATCTTGGATATCAAACCCTTCTCAGAGAGATTTGATAAATATTTTTCTAGTCACTTGTTCCTCTATATTCTAGAGAATAACTTATTAATGCAGAACCCCTTCAATTTCTTGTTCTTTTTGCTGAGGCAATCGGGGTTAAGTGACTTGCCCAGGGTCACAAAGCTAGGATGTATTAAGTGTCTGAGACCAGATTTGAACTCAAGACTGGTGCTCTATCCATTGAGCCACCTAGTTGCCCCTCAGTTACCCTTTCTTTACTACCCCTTAAGACTATTACAATATTTTCCTTACAAGTTTTCCCATTCCTACATCCTACTCCCATCTTTAAACATTAAAATCCAGGCTATCCTTCACTACCAGTGCCATTTCTTCCATGGAACTTTCTCTCATATCCCTTATCTCCAGCCTTATTAAAAGTGTTATATTCTCTTTGCCAGACCTGGTCATACTCCATATTTCTCTTCTATACTTGCCTACTTTATATTATAATTATTTGTGTGTGTATCCTTTGTTTGTTTGTAAATTCCATGAAGACAGGGCCTTTGCTTGTCTTATCTACTTTGTTCTCACTGTCTCACCAAACAGTTTTCAGCACACAGAATACAATCAGTGTTTGAGACTAAATGGAACTGACTTGTTCTCACAGAGAACAAATCAATTGCTGTAAATTCTAAAGCAGTTTGTTCAGTATGAGGTATCAGGTCATTACTGGCTGGACTTTTCCACTGGCAGCTAAGAGCCAGATGGAATACATTTATATATGCGAATGATGTGTGTATGTTTTTTTTCCCTAGACTCTTGACCTCAGTACCATATTGTACAACAAATTTCATAAATCTGAGGTGATGGGAAAAGGGTAGGTCTTCCAGCTGTGTTTTTGAGACAGATGTAATTTCCAGCACTAGTAAAGGACCAGAGACATTTTTCTGTATATTTTTGCAACAAGTTTAAATAAATTAAGAAAGAGGGGAAGGCAGAAAAGGAAATTAGAAATCCAAATGTCTATATCTGTATCTGTTTATCTAAATCAAGCCTCATCATCCAACCTGTTATGCTCTTGAACTGTGTATTTGTAGAACAGATTTTTATATGGTGTCTCAACATCTGTATTTAGATTATGTGCTTTTCGTTCTTCTCCCCCAACAATTACCCACAGTTTGTTAGGTTTCTTTTTTCTCCCTTTAGCTTGTTGCAATATCTACTTTGGTTTTTCTGTTTTGGGCAGATCCTCCTGAATGGGTACCAGATGAAGCCTGCAGCTACTGCACAGCATGCAAAGCGCCTTTCACTGTCATTCGGAGGAAGCACCATTGTAGAAGCTGTGGCAAGGTAATAAGCTCCAAGGCAATGTGTAGGTCACTGAAACTGGTTTGGAAGTGAGGCCAAAAGGCTATAAATGGCCAAGCTTTAAAAACAGTGGTATTTCCATCTGGGAAGCTCAATTTCTTCAGATACCTAAATGTAGATAGAATGCAGCCTTTTAAGAGGCTCTAACTAAGAGGGCCTGAACAAAATGTCAGATGCCTCCTCTTAATTCCATGGTCCAGAGCCCTGCCAACAATCCCTGGGATTCATTTATTCCAGTAATCTGTGCTACTGAGGACAGATTGGATTTGGGGCTATAAGACTACTATTTCAAAAAAAAAAAAAGAGAGAAGAGAGTTACTTTTAGAATTGTAAGTGATGAGACAATGAAATATAATCGTTGAAATAGCAAAAGAGCAAGATGGCTACCACCAGGATAAATTACACTGATAAGATGCAAGCAAAGCAATTTCTTTTAAAGGTATATGCATATTACAGTAATCTGAAGAATCATTGTTGAGGGAGGAAAATTACTAAAAGCATTCTCCTAAAATTTCCTAACCCAGGAAACCAAATATTGTCAGTGAGTTTTGAGTTTCCCATTATCAAGGTATGCTTAAGTGATTTATTGATTTTTCAATATTACTATAGGAGGAGCATATAGAAGGGTCACATTACAAGATAGTTTGGTGCAAATTTTTGGTGTATGAAATATGCAGTAGAGCTAAAGAATCAGTTTAATTTAAATACACACACATAAACACATACTTTTAAAATAAGTTATTTACATGGCATCTCTGAGTAAAAATGTCCTAGTAAATTCATTACTTATTTATTCATGTTCATTTTGGACACTTTCCAAAAATATAACTTAGAAGAGTAGGAGAAATACAGGGAAGTCCACAAAGGGAGTGAACATCCCTTAATGGAAACCCAGATTAAGAGACCTTGGAGTGGGCAGCTAATGTCCAGAAAGTAAACCTGTGTCAACAAACGCATCTCTTTTTGTGTTTCAGATTTTCTGCTCCCGCTGCTCTTCCCACTCTGCACCGTTACCTCGTTATGGTCAGATGAAACCTGTCCGTGTTTGCACTCACTGTTACATGTTCCATGTCACGCCTTTTTACAGTGACAAAGCTGGTATTTGACATATTAAACTAGTGATCTATTTAATGAAGTCATACATGGACTAAAATTCTATGTGACTTAAGCCAAGAATTAACTGGAAAGAAGGATCTTGTCAGAAACATGTAGGCTTTAAGCATCCATCATAACATATTTTGTACAGATGGTTTTTATTGCATTTTCCTAAGCTGCTAAAGGGAACTATGGGAAGCCTATGGTGGGTGGGGCTGCAATAGTCTTCCACAAATTTATAATGTTAATATTATGATGCCATATAATAAAAGAGAAACACACTTCATGAAATGAGAGGGGGGTCCCTATTTAAGCTACCAAGGCTTGCATTGCTGCCCATCTCCCAAACACACATTTGTGTCCTCCTTATAGGAAATCAATTCCAAACTACTCACTGGCTTTTGGCAGATGTCTTCTTCCTTTTGCTGGCTAGCCTTTTTAGTAAATAAACTCTGGCCAAACGTTACCAAATTTTCACAGACTATTTAGAGAAGCAAAGTTATCTTCGAAATGAAGAGGAAGCTCTTGAGTTTCCAGAGTTGTACATTGCTGTTGCCTTTTGTTTGGGAATCATAGCAATAATTCTGAAGCTCTGCTCTTTTATTGTTACCTTGTTTTGCATGGGGTGGGCATTCTTAAGGATTCATTACATCTGACACCATTTCTTCCACCTCTTGGTTGCTTAAAAAATGAAAATTAATGTAAGAGTCTTATTTATATCATTAATAACAATAGTGAAAAACAAATACCAAGGACATTGGTAAGTGGGGTGAAGATTCGATACAAAATACTTTTATTTTTGGACGTTTTGCAGAACAAGGCATATCGTATATGGAGCTGCTTATGAAACCAAAAAATATTTAAAAGACAGATATTGACTGTCCATTTTTTATTCAAAAAGTCCTAAACATTTACTTACATTTTAGGGATACAAAATCTGCAATATATCATTTATGGCATAATTTTATAAATCATGTCTTAGTCACTTTCTTTTTTCAATCAGCTGCAGACCTGTCTTAGGAGAATGTATCTAAACCAGTAGGAAAATAACTTCTTAATCAAAGGTAAAAATGCTCACAGTGAGTGGGGGTTTTTTGGTACAGCAAGAGGTTTATTTTCCAAATTATCTTCCCTAAGTTTACCCACCGGTAGAGTGAAGAACTTGCTTTCACCAGACTCCAGATTTTGCTTTCTTCGATATCCATACTCACATGGAGTATTACATCACTAAAGAGCTTTCAAGAAAACTGTGTGTTCTTTCCTTCAGAAAAGAATCTGATTCAACTGGGCAGACAAAACTGGTGTCCTTTTCAGCAATTTTCTGCTCCACACAAATCGATCAGATAAGATTCTCAGGTTTTCTTGGTTGCTCAGAACATAACATTTACATTATACGGAACCGCATGGCATCGAGCATAAGAATTGCACTAGAGGGCTCAATGCAGTGTTAGTCATATTATCATGTCTACACAGGAGTTTTGTTTCATTTCCTTTTTTTAACCTTCCTCACCAAATCCCACAGAGGGGATCTCAGTGATGGCCCCAGTGTTTTTGGCTCAGCATGATGCAGGTCTCTCATGCCAAGGGGAAAACTGAGGACTGTGGTACCAAACAGTGATACCTATTCAGGCTTCAATCTCAGGCTTCACATTGCAATGATTATTGCAGTTTTATTTTTGAGAAATGACAAACCTAATGCTTCTTTTATAGGATTAATAAATAAATAAAATTTAATTGTGACATTAACATGCACAAAAGTTGCTTCTTCTGTATAAAAAAAAAGAAAAGAAGAGAAAAGAAAAATCTTATTTAATGGAGTGAATTTATTTATTCCAGCTTATTTTTATTCTGTAAATGCTGTAATTCAAAATCATTTCCATATTATATGCATATATATATAAGGATCTCAGACACTATAGTTTCTTATGTAAATACAGACTCCTATTTCTTTTACTGAAAAGCACAATGAATCTATGAGTACTAATATGCATTTGCCTCAGAGAAGACTTTGGTCTTATCATCTCTTAAGATAATTAAAAGGTCAGGACTTTCTACTTCCATGTGCTGGGTGGCTGTTTCCTTTTGTGTCGATTTTATAAGGAGAAAGGTGGCATCTTACCAAATAAATCAGTTTTAATCCCCTTAATCCACACATGAAACAGTGAGTAGGAGCAAATATATCCCATTAAGGTATCCCATTTGTGCACTGGTTCATACATCTGCTGTCTGCAAAATTGTCAGTAGACTGACCCAGGAATTAGAATCATCCAACAAATCGCATGAATAACTTTCCTCAGATTTCAGATGGGCTTCAGTCCTTCTTGCTTGGACTTGACCTGACACCCTGAGCCACTCCTGGATTCTGTTGCAGCTGTAAGCCTGAGGGCAAGACCTGACTCTCAGATGTCAGTAAGCCCATCTTGGATGATCTGGTGTCTCATTACTAGTCTACTGTGGTCACAGAGACTAGCTGAGTGACAATGGAGATGGCGTGGAGTTGAGACATGGAGATAGAGCCCACACTGGTGAATTTTTAGTTGGTATAACAGAAAGGTAGAAAGTGTCATGCCCCCTCCTCATCCCTCTGGCAGTGTTTAAATAAAAACCCTCTTGTTTAGTAAGGACACACTAAGGAAGTCAGGGGCTAGAAGAAGGAATTGCCTGAACTCTGCCCCGAAATATTTCTTTAAAAAAGCCCAGAATGGGGACAGTGGATAGAGCACCAGCCCTGAAGTCAGGAGGACCCGAGTTCAAATCTGGTCTCAGACACTTAACATTCCCTAGCTGTGTGATCCTGGGCAAGTCACTTAACCCCAATTACCTCAGCAAAAAGAAAAAAAAAAAAAAAAAAGCCCAGAATGTCAACCAGTGAAAATGAATTATTTTTTTCCCTTGCCCTATACATAACAATATGTGCATATTTTTTCTAATAGTTTTTTTATGCCAGTCAGAAACCCTCTTTGAAAACTGACACTTAATTTCCCATAAAAAAGATAAAGTTTTCTAATGCCAATCAACCTTTCACTATGGGAAGATGGAGTTCGAGCCAATATCAATAATGTGAACTTTGAAAATAGGTGGAAACCAGAGCTTTCTGCCTTCATTCAGCACATTCAGTAATTAGCCCTCTAGAAATCAGGTCTCAGGCTGCCATCAGGTGAAGACAGCAATAATCTCAATTCTTTCCCCCACTGAGTCTGTTCATTTTTTCTATTTCTCAAGTTCTCATTCTCCCAGGAAGTTTTACATGGGATCTCAAAATCTTCTTTGCCTCAAATGTACATTTCTTAACCACTTTAAATATTGTCTATTTCCCATAATGCACATTAACAAGCACATTTAATTTAATGATTTAAATTAATTTAATACATGTTAATAAGCATATTTAACACTTGTTAATGGCCTTTGAATAAACCCAGTAAACAACGCATTTATTTACTCTGCCAGTAGACTGGCTATGTAACTGCCAGAGGTAAATTAAAAAGGAAGGGATCTTTGTCACTCTTTCCCCAATTTTTCCTGTGTTTTCAGAGTCCCTCACTATATTGTATCCCCTAGGATTGTAAGGTCCCACTGTGTGGGAAAATCAGAAAGAAATTATTATCTAACTCATATAAGTTTACAGAGCAGGTACATCAAACCAGTGACTTGGCAGAAGACTTCCTTCTAAGACATTTTGAAATTAAGGATGGCTAAGTAGCAAGGTAACCAACCCTCCAAATTTACTGTTTTTAAGTAAGATTTACTGTTTTTAAGTTTTTAAGCAGAAAGAAGATATGATGAGAGCCATAATTTAGGGATGTTAATCTGGCAATGGTATGGGGAAGAAATTGGGGGAGAAAAAAAGGCAAAAAAAAGAGAGAGACAATTGTATTCAAGTAAAGAGTAATGAAACCCTGGAGCAAAATTTTGGCACTTGAAATAGAAAGGAGATGATAGAAGACATTTTTTAAAAAGCTTTTTATTTGCAAAACATATGCATGGGTAATTTTTCAACATTAACCCTTTGAAAACTTTCTGTTCCAAACTTTTCCCTCCTTTCCCTTATTCCCTCCCCTAGATGGCAGGTAGTTCAATATATGTTAAATATATGTTAAATCCAATATACGTATACACATTTATATAGTTATCTTGCTGAATAAGAAAAATCGGATCTAGAAAGAAAAAAAAAAAAACCTGAGAAGAAAAACAAAATGCAAGCAAACATCAACAGAAAGCATGAAAATGCAATGTTGTGGTCTACACTCAGATCCTAAAGGTCTTTCTTTGGGTGTATATGGCTTTCTTCATCACTGAACAATTGGAACTGGTTTGAATCATCTCATTGAAGAGAGCCATGTCTATCAGAATTGATCATCATATAGTCTTAGTGCTTTGTATAATGATCTCCTGGTTTTGCTCATTTCACTTAGCATCAATTCATGTAAGTCTCTCCAGGCCTCTCTGAAATCATTCTGCTGATTGTTTTTTATAGAACAATAATATTCCATGACATACATATACCATAATTTATTCAGCCATTCTCCAACTGATGGACATCCACTCAGTTTCTAGTTCCTTTCCACTACAAAAAGAGCTGCCACAAACATTTTTGCACATGTGGGTCCTTTTCCCTCTTTTAAGATCTGATAGAAGACATTTTGGAGGCAGAATGGACAGTCTTGGCAACTTATGGATTGCAAAAAGTGGGGCTGGTGTCAGAAATGTTTTGGAATTAATTAGAATATCTGAGTTCAATCCTGGGTATGCTGCTTATGACTTTTGTGAACATGAGCAAGACACTTAACCTCACTTCCTAAGAACCCTTCAGCTTCTAAATCTACAAGTGTTTTGAATCTGAGTGCCTATCTGGTGATGATGCTATTACCAGAAATATGGAAATCATGGAAAGAAGTTTTGGGAGGAAAGGTGATGAACTCAATGGGGATAGAGGTTGGGCCTGGAATTTTAAACATTTGGGCAGAAGTGATAGAGTTGAAGCCATTAGGAGAGAAACGGGGTTGATGAGAGAGTATAGAGATATAAAAGGAATTAGGATGGGCATGTGGAGGAGGAGACCAGAAAGGAGAACTAAAAAAAAAAAAGTAGGGGAAAAAACAATAATGAGGTATAATTGAAGTTGAGGAAAGAAAGATTCAAGTATGGAATGGACTGTTTTTAGACCTTCTCCAGGCTGTTCCTGGGGAAGTGTTCCTGGAAAGCTGTGGTTATCAAACTCTCTTTCCAGGAAGTATCAGCAGGCAGCACTTTGGGCCATTTTATTTGGGCCAAAATTTCTACTTGGGTAAACTTATTCCATCTTTTTTCACAAGCAGATGATTTTTTTTCTTTTTTTTTTTTAATTCTTAGTAGTATTTTATTTTTTCCGCAATCACTCACAGACTAGGACTAGACCTGACTCTTAAACATCTTCAGTAACCAATCGATGCTAAATCCTATGGTTCTACCCTGGTAACATCTCTTCCTTCCTGCCTCAAGTCTTCCACTTCAGTCTATCCTCCCCTCATTAGTCAAAAGTGGTCTTCCTATAGTGCTTCCTATAAACTTTGTGACCCCCACAACCACAACCATTCAATAAATTCCCCTGGCTTCCTCTTGCCTCCAGAGTCAGGATCAAATATAAAATCCTCTTTTACTTTTGATATCCTAGCCACCTCTACCTTTCTAATCTTATACTTTAATTCCTCAATGCACATACTATGTAGTGACACTAGCCTCCTTTCACATGACATTCCAATTCCCAATTCCAGGCATTATCACTGGCTGTCCCTCACCTCCCAGCTAAAGTTCTGTTGTCTTAGGGAAGTCTTTGCCTAGTCCTTCTCAAGGACAGTGACTTCCCCTGCTAATTATCTCCAATTTATCCCCTACATATCTTCTTTATACATATTTTTGCAGGTCATCTTCCCCATTATACAACAAACTCCTTAAGAGCAAGAATTGTCCTTTCCCTTTCTTTGTATCCTCAGCACTTAACACAGTATATATTACATGTTACCCAATACATATCAAACATAGAGGTTTTAATAAGTGCTAGTTGACTGACAGGTGGGAGCTCTCCCTAGTCCCGTTTAATCCTAAAAGAAAAGTTTAGCTTTTTTCCAATTGACTGAGTCAGTTTCTTTAAGTCAGTTAAAAAATGGTTTGTTGACATTGTCAGAGAACAAGCTAGTTTTATAAATCAAAGTTAACAAAAGAGGAAATATCTACTTTATGGGTATCACTGACTTTCATTACAATTCCCTCAAGGAAACTGAATTTGTTCTTCTTCACCTCCTACTTTTTCTTACGATGCCCTTCCTATCTAAACTGTGTTCTATTCCCACAAGATTTCTCCCAGCCAGCTGAAAATATTGGAAAAATACCTCACAGCTCATCCCTGGGGAAGTGTTGTCCTACCTAGAAATGCTTGTATTCTCACTCTGGCAAGCTGAACTTAAATACTACAAACAACAACAACAAAGTTGGTTTCTTTGTTTTAGATACTTCCCACCATTAAAGATTTTGCCTCCACTACATTTTGGTAAACGGTCTTCACAAATAGCCAAGATGTAGTAACCCTGGCCAAAACAAATCAACATTTAGGAGTGAACTTCCAGGTGATGAGTCTTCAGACTGAAAAACCTTGAGAATATGGAAGAAGGAGTAACAGAATAGTGGTAAGAAACCTAAGGTTCAACTCCCATGTGAAACAGGATTGCCCTCTTAATGGTGGGATCTTAGGTCCTGTGACATGCTAGGGATGGAGACATTAAGGGGCTCATGAGGGTTGATTCAGGCTTTTCTAAAGCATGGTGTTAACCTTGGGAGATGACTGCCATCATCCTGATGCACCCAGTTGGCACAAGGCAAGGGGCTGAATGTGAACCACTGCCACGAAGGACTTTTTATACTTTTTGGAATGCACAGCTGCCATGTCAGAGTCTGAGAGGTGACCCAACAGCTTTCAGATGTACATGTTGTTTAACATTGAAAATATCCAAAAAATCACACCAGATATGTCTGGTTATTATAATTATTTTATAATAATCAAGAACATTATCTTGCTTCTTAGCCCACATATGGCATAAAGCCCTGAAACAGAAAATTTCTAGAAATTTCAAGAGTAGGCTAGGGATCTAGAGATCAAGTTAGTCTAGTGTTAACTTCCAGGATTGTTCCAAAGTGAAAAACTAATGTTCTGCAAAAGGTCTGAGACTTACAACCTCAGAGGCTGCAGCCAGCTCCCCCAAAGCCTGCCACACCTTCTGTCCTGAGCCCCCTTTTAAAGAAAGGGTGTCTCTCCAGCTACAGTCCAAGTGAGGGCAGTTTTTATTTTGAACATACATAACAGAAATCCAAGTGAAAACTAGAAGAGACTGTTCTGTACAGAGTGGCCAGAGCCTATAAATAGGGCAGGACTTGGAAAGGAAGCTCCACAGTGTTTACCACCTGCCCTTGCAAGTGCCCCCCACATGCCCTCCTCCTCCCTAGCGGAACCTGAGTTCCTTCTGAACTGTCTCTTTTATAGATCAACCCCTAAGAGCCAGACTGCTGATCTTTTCTCATAAATAGCATCTGTAGCTTAGAAAATGCCAAGTTTTCCAAAGGCTCCTTCTGCTTAGCTCTGGGGAGTTGCAGGTTCGGCCTGCCACCTCGTGGCTAAATATGGCACTGTTAGAGCTGCTGTGTCCTTTCTTGGGGTTTATGGGAAGTTGGTCTGGGGGGTTACCAGACTGCTCAATCAGAGGCTTAAATTAAAAGGATGAATCCTGAATTTCTGACATTGGTTCTCTCCGAGGGACAGAAATGTGGGCAGTTGAGGGCAGTGCCATTTTTATCAAAATTACCCAAGTGGCAAAACCTTGAGATTAGCATCAGGGCACATTATACTTGGTTTAATATAGTCTGGTATAGTGGAGAAAGTATTTGACTTGGAGGTAGAAGGCCTGCTTCAAATTTTCAGCACTGACATTAATTTGGTTTTTGTTTTATTTTGTTTTGTTTTGTTTTGTTTTGTTTTTTTGCTGAGGCAATTGGAGGTTGTGACTTGCCCAGCTGCCATTAATTGTATGACCATGGCAAGTCATGCAATAACAGTTCCTATTTTGATGGTGCTTTAATGTTAGTCATAGAAACAGATATGTTTCTGAGAATGACCTCAGAGTCCATTTTACAAATGAGGAAACAGAAGTTCAAAAAGGTTAGGTAGGGGCAGCTAGGTGGCACAGTGGATAGAGCACCAGCCCTGAAATCAGGAGGATCTGAGTTCAAATTTGATCTCAGACACTTAACATTCCCTAACTGTGTGACCCTGGGCAAGTCACTTAACCCCAATTGCCTCAGCAAAAAGCAAAAAAAAAAAAAAAGGTTAGGTAACTTTTGTAAAGTCACAGATTTTGAGGGCAGTCAGAATCTGAACACTGCTCATCTGATTAAATTAATTCAGTGCTGTCCTGCAATGGTCTTTCTCCATGTCACCCTTGTGCCAGAAGCACATAGTACTAGAGTATATTTTAGGAAACATCTCAGGCTCATACCAAGGTCACTGGGGGACTTCAGGACCCGAAAGTCTCCTGTGTAATTCCCAGGTAAGTCCCAGTTTCCCTTACAAGCACACTGAGCCACAAGGCTCACAACATGAGCGGTTTTCCTTGTAACCCAATGGAGACAACTAAGACTCAGAAGCTCAGAAAATAGAACAGTATCCTGCTTTTCTCCTCCCTGGGGGTGGTCAAGGCTTCTTCTAACACATACGTTGTTGCTCTCCTCTGTCTGCCCACTGACTGGCATTTACTTCTGGGTACAAATGTCAGTATTTGCTGCTTTTACCCTTATGCTTCACAACTCTGCTGCTGCTCTCAGCAACCTAAAGATGGCAGTTCTCTCAATCCCCTGCAACCCTTGCCCAATTTCCTCTGACCCCTTTGAATGGGGGTGTTATTTCTGGCCCCATTCACTGCCCACCATTCTCAGCTTCTCACTCCCATGTAACCAACTCTCTAACAAAAGTGCACCTGCAGTTACTTTTTAAGCCTTTATTTGCACCTGGTCCCCACATCCCAGGTCTCACACATGGGACCTCAAAATTAAAATGCTCACATCAGCACTTTCTCGTGGATCTAGAGATACAAGGACAACAACTCCCTCTCTGCCCAATTATTCCTCCAGGACTGCCTCCCCCCTGGGGCAGCTGATCAGGGTTATTTAGATTGCGTGGGCTACTCCCTAAAACAACTTTGTTTTTCAGTCATATCTGATTCTTCATGAACCCATTTGGGGTTTTATTGGCTAAGATACTGCAGTGGTTGGCCATTTCCTTCTCCAGCTCATTTGATAGATGAGGAAACTGAGGCAGACAGGGTGAAGTGACTTGTTCAGGGTCACACAGCTAGTCAGTGTCTAAGACCACCTCACTACTCAGTAGGATGAGTCTTCCTGATTCCAGACCCAGCACTCCTAATGGGCTCCACTAAACAACCATCCTGTGAAGAAAAGAGACCCAGATATCCTCGGTCCATCTGCAGCAAGCTTTGGAGGTAGCCTTCATTCCCACGTGGTTCTCCTCTTACCCAGGAGGAATCCAGGACCCAGAAAGCCTGACTGGCTGGCAGGACTCAAACCCAGTGCTCCAAGCTCCAAGACCAGGCTTGGCTCTTGCTATTCTATCCCTTCTCTTCAAGCAATCAGCGTGATTCAGGGTTCTGTAGCCCTTTAATTCACAAGGTAATTGCCTCAGTTATTCTCAAGGTGGGTAGTGGGTGTGATTATTTTGCCCACAAGGGAGTTCCAGCCCAGAGAGCCGGGAGAACCTGCTAGCTGCTGGATCTCCGACTTTTGGTTCATTCATACTGATCTCCCCCTCTTCTCATGAAGCTGCACTCCAGCCTAATGGACACCTCCCCAATTAGATGCCCCTTTTGCTGATGCAAACAGGCTGTTCTCCCCACTCTGGGCCTCTCCAAATCCTCCTGGGTAGGTTCGGTCTCCCAGAAACTCCCTTGTAACACCTCTTTTTCTGAGAGCAGACTCTCCTCCCAGACAAATGTAAGCTCCTTGTGGGCCAAGGACTGTCACTCGTGTTTGTCTCCAGTGCCTGACACTCGAGACGCTGAATAGATATTGAATTGAATCTATAAAAGAGTTAAAAAATGCTTGTACCATCAACCCTATGTGGTTGTAAGGAAAGCTCGGGTTCCTCGAGTCCCCTCCAGGAGCCTGTCACTTCAGCCAAAAAAGTCCTCATTGTTTCCTACCACAAAATGATTTCCCGAATATCTGCTATAATCCATTGTTTTTTCTCTTCTCCACGTCCAAGCCCTCCCTCTCTGGAATGAAGGAAGGAGAGAAGGATGGCAGGAAGGAAAGATGGAAAGAAGGAAAGCAATAAAAAGGAAGGAAAGAAACAAGGAAAGGAGGGAGGGAGAAAAGGAGAAAGGAAGGAAGAGAAGAAAGAGGGAAAAAGGAAAGAAGGAAGATAAGGGATGGAAGGAAGGGAGGGAAGAAGGGATGGAAGGAAGAAAAGGAAGAAAGAAGGAAGGAAAGAAAGAAGGAATGAACAAGGGAAGGAAGGGAGGGAGGAGGAAGGAAGGAAAGGAGGAATGAACAAATGAAGAAGGAAGAGAGGGAAGAAGGGAGGGAAGAGGGGAGGAAGGAAAAAAGGGATGGAATGGAAGAGGGAAGAAGAGGTGGAAAAAAGAAAAGGAAGAAAGAAGGAAGGAAGAAGGGATGAGAGGAAAGAAGGGAGGAAGAAGGGGTGGGAGGAAGGAAGAAAGGAAGGAAGAAGGGATGAAAGGAAAGGAAGAAGGAAGGAAGAAGTAATGGAAGGAAGGAAAGAAGAAAGGAAGGGAAAGAAGGAAGCTTATGTTAAGTGACTACTATGTGTCAGGCAGTGTGCCAAGGGTTTTATAACTATTATCTCACATGACCCTCACACAGCCTCAGAGGTGGGTGCTATTATCCCCATTTTACATGAGGAAACTGAGACCAAGATGAAGTGACTTGATCAGGATGATGCAGATAGTGTCTGAGAGTGTATTTGAACTCAGATCTTCCTCACTCTAGGCCCAGAGTTTCATCCCCTATAATGGAAGAGAGCACTCAATTTCAAGTCCAGAGATCTGAATTCTAATCCTGCCTCTGATTCTTACTAGTGGTATGATGATCTGGAGCCAGTCATTTAGCCTTTGGATCCCCAGTTAACTCCTTTATAAAGTAGTGCTAAATAAAACTGGAATCAGTGGTCTCATACAGACTCATCAGGCAGTGTAATAAAGTGAGCTATTGTTATTAGCATTAATTAGTCCTAGCTAACATTGGAGCAATTCCTTCCTTTTCCTTTGTGAAAGTAAGAAATAAGCAAACCAATCCTCAGTGCCCACATTTCTTCTGTAATCTATAATCACACCACATTTTATATTTTTTTGTGGCCCTGGTTCCTAGCACTGGGACAGAAATTTCTGGTGACAGAAATGCTTGGCTATTGGTAGTTACTGTTTACTAATTATGATGCTGATATCCAAGATAAGATTTGAAAGGAAAACTTTCTCTTTCACCTTAGAGATGTGCCCCACTGGAAATAATGCCATGAGACATCCCTGGAAGGCCACCCCTAATCCTAAACAGGCTCCCTCAGGATTCAGGAACCTAGATGAAGCCTTGAGATCTTGAGGGAAGTGAAAAGGGTGAAGAAATAGTCGAGTTCCATTTGTGAGTGTGCAACCTTACAAAGTTTTTACATTTGGGGGAAGGTTGTACAAAACAAACCAGAAAACTCCAAAAAAGGACCTCAGAGGTTCCTTCCAACTTATGGGTGTTTAATGAATGAATGAATGAATCCTATGATAATTAGACATTAAAGTTTGAAAGAACCTCTGAGATCATCTAGTACAAATGTTCATTTTGCAAATGAGGAAGCCAAAACCACAAGAAGGGGCTTTGCTTGATACCCTACAAGTAGCAAATGGCAGTGCTTGGATTCAAATGCAGGACTGTTAGTCCAAATCTGGGCCTTCCTTCCTCTATCTCATCAGTGAGAAACTGTTGGGAATCCCTGGAGCTCTAACTGACTAGGAATCTAGGAGATTATATTTCCCCAACCACTCACCAAGACTAGGTGAATGTTGGCTGAGGATTCATGTTTCAGGAACAGAATGGCCCCCCAGAAGAATATCCTGGTGGATCAGCTGTTGCTCCCCAGACTTTCTAGTAATGATCTATCTCTGATCAGGTTCCACCAGGCAGATTAAAAAACATAAATACAATGCCTATGTATAGTAGCTGGGGTGGGGGCAGAAAATCAGATCTGGAGATCTGGAAAATACCAGGATTTAGAGGCTGCAGGACAAAATAAGAAGGGCTCTTTGAAGAAAAGAAGTGAGAATAATTCCCATTTCCATTATGCTATAGAGTTTGCAAAGTATTTTCCTCAAAAGCACCATGTGAGGTAGGAAAGATAGTTTGGGTACCTCATTTTGTAGATGAAGAAGCCAAAGATCAAAGAGGGAGAAAGCTTATTTGTGGTCAAACAGCTGTTAAGTATTAGAACCAGTTGTCAAACTCAGTCATTCCCTTAAGGGGTCTTAATTCCGGGCCTCGATCTTATTTCCTTTAACATTTGATAACTGGGATTTAATATAATTGCTCTCCTGTATAATCCTGTGGATTTTATTTTATGCATTTAAAAACATTATTCTGAGAAGGGGTGAATATGTTTCTCCAGACTTCCAAAGGGTTTTCCTCAGAATGACTGAGAAAGAATGAAACATTTTATAGAGGACAGCAAAGGTAGTAGAAGCACGATTCAAAACCAGACTTATTGAACCCAAGACCAGGGTTCTATATCATCTTGAAAGGAAAAGACCCCTTCCCAAAGTCTCCATCTGCTATTTACTAGCTAATGCTCAGAGGAAACTTATCTTATTACTTCTTTTGAAAGCTAGATTTTTAGATCAGAAGTACTCTTTAGGCATAGTATGAAATAAAGTTCTTAATGCATTCAAATCAGTGTGGAGGGATGTCTCTACCAAGGAGCACAATTAAAAACTTTTATTGATGAGGTGAATCTTTGCAATCAGATAATTATATTATGAAGAATATCTTCCTTGCAATTAGAATTATCCATGAGCAGAACAGACAACTTTGAGAGTATCCTCTTCCTGAAAGTCTTCAAGTGAAGGCCATTAATTGTGCTATAAAAAAGATTTTTTTAAAGAACTATAGGAAAGACTAGATGGCCACTGTGATTCTGGAAGAATGTGTAGAAGGCATATTTATCAGATTTGCAGATGGAACAGACAGGGACCAGGTTGGTTGACAAAGGATTCAAAAAGATTCCAACAGGCTAAAATAATGAGCCAAATCTAATTGAATGAAATTTAACAGAGAAGTGCTATATTTCAGTTCAAAAATTTAATTCCATAATTATAAGCTAAGGGATATATGGTTAATAAATGGAATAAATAGTTCATGTAAAAAAAGATCCAGATGTATTAACTTCATAATTATAAGATAAGGGATGTATGGCTAGTAGAGTAAATAGTTCATGTGAAAAAGGTCTGGGCATATTGATAGGCTGTAAGTTTAAGAGAGAGGTAGCTAGGAGGTGCAGTGGGATCCAGACTGGAGGCAATAAGACTTGTCTTATTCTTGAATTCAAGTCTGACCTCAGACGCTTATTATTTTATGTGGCCCAGGGCAAGTCACTTAACTCTGTTTGCCTAAGTTTACTTATCTGTAAAAGAAGAAAATGGCAAACCTCTCCAGTATCTCTGCCAAGGAGACACAAAATGGTGTCATAGAGTCAGATGCGCTTGAACAACAAGGTAAAAGTTGTTAAGTTGTATTTGGCAAACCAAAAAATGAATAGCATTTTACAGTATATTAATAGAAGCATAGTATCCAGAAAGTACAAGATAAGTTTCCCAGTGTACCTTACTCTGCCCTGGCACATTGGGTCCAGTGCCAGATACCATAGCTTAGGAAGAACACTGACAAGCTGAATCGTGTTTGGAGCTGAATCACCATGGTAAGGGGGCTCATTTCATGCCCTGAGAAGACCAGTCAAAGGAACTTTGAATGTTCATCTGGTAGAAAAGAAATTTATGGAGAACACTTTATATTTGAGTATTTTTTCTGATTTTTAAAAATTTTTATTTATTTCATTTTAAATTTTCATTTCCATAACATAATACAGTGAAAAGATGATTGAATATGAACCTGCAAATCTATTGTGAACAACAGGCTATTCCTTTTAGAAATATTATAAAATTATCATGTAAGTTTTTTTTTCCTCTTCCCCATGAGGGATAACCTTAAGACACAACTAAATATATTTATATGTATATAAAATCATTTTATATATAATTTTATATGTGAGTTATTTACTCAAAGTTGCTTTTAAAACAATATTGCTATAACTATATAGGACATTTTCTTGTTTCTACTCATTTTGCTCTTCATTTATTTGTGGAGATCTATCCATGTTTTTCTAAGATCATTGAGTTCATCTTTTTTTTTCATTGAAGCTTTTTATTTTCAAAACATATGCAAGGATAATTTTTCACCACTGACTCTTTTAAAACCTGGTGTTCCAATTCCCCTCCCCCCATTCTCCCCCCCTCTCCCCTAGATGGCAAACCAATCATATTTGAGTATTTAAAGATCTATTTGATGAGAGATTTGACTTATTCCATTTGACCTCAGCGAATAAGACTAGGGCAAAGGGTGGTTGTAGAATAGCAGGTCAGGCTCCACATAGGGACAAACTTCATAAAAATTAGAGCCATCCACAAGTGGAATGGATTATCTCAAAAAGTAACAGACATCCCTCTAGGAAGAAGAAAGATTCTTCTTTTCCACAAGAGTCTAGATGATAATTTGGGGATATTATAAAGGGGATTTCTACTCAACTGTGGGTTGAATGAAATGACATCTGCAGACTTTTTTCTGCTTTGAGAATCTATGATTCTATTAATGCCGTGATCATGCAAAAGTCACTTAAACTCTCTGGGCCTCAGTTTCTCCATCTGTAAAATAGGGATAATATTTGTACTGCTTGCCTAACAAGGGGATTGCCAGAAAATCTGTCTCTAGAGACCGTTAACTATATAATAGCCAGATCTTCTTGTTATTACTGCCTGTTAGGTAGGGAAAGATCTAGGATGGAATATATTAAGAACTAGGTCATTATTAGGGAAGATGGCGCTCCAGATCATGAGGCTTCCATATTTACCACTTTTTTTTTAAACCTTCACTGGTGACTTCAATTAAGTTCCTGGTATCAGTTCACAGACTTGGAGCAGGCCTTTCCTTAAAAAGCAAAGGGACCTGGCTTGCCAAGAAAGTTTTAATAGCTTACCATGAAATTTATAGCCTTTCTGGAGTAGAGTAATTTAAACCACACATGGGAAAGTGAGGCCTGTAATAGTCTAATCTAATTTAACACTGGGTGATCCATTTTATGCTCTTCCTCAGAGCACTTTGCATCCAAAGGAAAATTCCAGCCGGGGCCCAGGGCCAAAGGGAGGAGAGCTGTCTGTGGAGCTGGCTTCCCCAGGGGCCTGAGGTAACTCTGCCGTGACTTCCGGCCAGTTGGAGCCACTTCCTCTGTGTCCCACTTGCCTGAACACAACAGTCTTTTAGTGGAAAGAGCTCTGGCCTGACTCCTGGTCCTGCTCCCCCACTAATCTGCCATGTATGACTCGGTCAAATAAGAGGCTTGTATTTAATGACTTCTAAGATCTGAGCCCCTGAATATTACTGTGGGAGACAGAGTTCTTCTCAATTGAGAATTGAATGACTCTAGAGACTAGGGTAGGGCTGACTTCAAGATCAGTCCCTGAGGTCAGATCCCAGCTCTGCTGCTTGACAGCGGTGTTCCCATAGGTAAATCATCTCTCTCTGGGCCTCAGGCTTCTTACCTGTGAAATGGGAGATGGGAACTAAGATCTCAAAGGTATCTTCTAACTCCAGCATATAATGATTCCAAATTACAGAAAACCTCCGCACCTGAGCCAGATCTGATTGAGAAATCAGACTAAACTGGCAGTCATACACTGGCTAGGATTTTAGGGGTGCCAGTAAAGTCCTACTTGCAGGTCCTGAAATTCTACCATTTAAATTAATTCCATTGTATTAATTAATGCCCTGCCCAGGTTTTTTTTTATGGGGGGGGGATAAGGATGGGTAGTAAGACAAATGTAGAGATAATTTAGCTCCCCTTATGTAGTATGATGCTAGGATAGAGTAGTAAAGTGTGCTCTATTCATAAGGAAAAAAGGATACTCCAAGGGGCAGCCCAGTGCTCTTGGGCAGCAAAGTAGGATTGAGTTGCTATCATCCACAGGTAATACAGTTGAAGATAGTTTAGGAAGTTTCCTAATAGCAAAACACTTGCTTCCTTCCCATTACCTTGGCTCTGGTTTCTGTAGGTTCTGATTAGGGTTTAAATTATTAAATCTTTGGCACATAATATCTCATAAATTTATCAGAAATTTGGCTTGTCATGCCCAGAACACCAGGAAATCTTTAAAAAATATAGCTTGTGCCTCATTTTTCATTAAAATCCTTATTTCTTTCCCCACTTTATGCAGTGGATAAGGAATACAAACTTCCCGGATATGTGGATTAGAATGCTTTTACTATTAAGAAATCAGAATTAATTCTGATGGACATGGCTCTCTTCAACAATGAAATGTTTCAAACCACCTCCAATTGTTCACTGAAGAGAGCCATATACACCCAGAGAGAGGGATGCGAAATGTGGACCACAACATAACATTCTCATACTCCTTGATTGATGTTTGCTTACATTGTGTTTCCTTTATCTGATATATCGTTCGTGTGGATAAGATTTTTCTTGCACACCAATGATAAGTTTGGAAGTATGTATACATATATTCGATTTGCCAATATTTTAACGTGATTAACATGTAGTGGATATCCTGCCATCTAGGGGGAGGGGTGGGGAGTTGGGGGGAAAAATTTGTGGCGGAAAACTATGTAAGGGTTATTGTTGAGGAATTACCCACACATATGTTATTCAAATAAAATAAAAATTAAAAAAAAAAAAAAAAAGAAATCAGAATTAAAAGACGAAGGCAACAAAATTGCAAGTAGTAATGTTCTGCTCAGGAGACAACCAGCCACTGAGATGAGAACTTCCAGAAGCCCTTGGCTAAGAAGAGCTAACAGTACAGCAGCAGCAGCAGCAATAGTGGAAGTAACAGTAGTAGCAATAGAAACAGCAGTAGTAGCAACAGTAGTAGTAGTAATAACAATAGTAGAAGTAGCAGTAGTAATAGTAGTAGTAGTAGTAATAGTAGCAGTAGTAGTAGCAACAATAGCAGTAGAAGTAACAGTAATAGCAGCAGAAGTAGCAAAAGTAGTAGTTGTAATAATAGCAGTAGCAGCAGCAGCAGTAGTAGAAGTAACAGTAATAGCAACAGTAGTAGCAAAAGTAGTAGTAGTAGCAACAGTAGCAGTAGAAGTAGCAGTAGTAGTAACAATAGTAAAGGTAGCAGTAATAGTAGTAGCAACAGAAGTAAGTAATAGCAGCAGCAGCTGCAGCAGTAGTAGTAGTAGGAGGAGCAGTAGCAATGGTAGCAGTAGCAGTACCAGTAGTAGTAGTAGTAGTAGTAGTAGTAGTAGCAGCAGTGGTAGCAGTAGCAGTGGTAATAGTGGCAGTAGTAGCAGCAGTGGTAGCAGTAGTAGTAATAGTAGTAGTAGTAGTAGTAATAGTAGTAGCAGTAGTAGTAGTAGTAGCAGTACCAGTAGTAGTAGTAGTAGTAGTAGTAGTAGTAGTAGTAGTAGTAGTAGCAGCAGCAACAGTGGTAGCAGTAGCAGTGTTAATAGTGGCAGTAGTAGCAGCAGTGGTAACAGTAGTAGTAATAGTAGTAGTAGTAGCAGCAGCAGTAGTAGTAGTAGTAGTAGTAGTAGCAGTAGCAATGGTAGCAGTAGCAGTAGTAGTAGTAGTAGTAGTAGTAGCAGCAGTGGCAGCAGTAGCAGTGGTAATAGTGGCAGTAGTAGCAGCAATGGTAGCAGTAGCAGTAGCGGTAGTAGTAGTAGTAATAGTAGTAGTAGTAGCAACAGTAGCAATAGAAGTAACAGTAATAGCAGCAGCAGCAGCAGTAGTAGTAGCAAAAGTAGTAGTTATAATAATAGCAGTAGTAGTAGTAGCAGCAGCAGCAGTAGTAGCAGAAGCAGTGGTAGCAGTAGTAGGAGTAGTAGTAATATTTACTACTTTTCCTTGTTATGAGTCATAACAATATTGGAATATACTGTCTCACCACACCCCAAACAACTTGTTGGGTATTTCTTCAAAAGAGTTGGAATCAGGAATCACATTCTCCCAAGACTGCCTTCTCTGATATAGGGATGGCCGCTTGCTTTCTCCTACCAGGATTTCTGCTGAGCACCTTGTACAACATTCATCTCCTTCCTCAGCTTCACTCAGCACATATCTCCAATGACTCCAACCTCCTAGCAACTTCTGACCTTACACGTCCAACAAACACTACCCAGCAATATTTCTCCTCTCCTCTCCAAAACCTGTCAACTGCTTTTTTTTTTTTTTTTTGGCTGAGGCAATTGGGGTTAAGTGACTTGCCCAGGGTCACACAGCTAGGAAGTGTCTGAGACCAAATTTGAACTCAGGTCCTCCTGACTTCAGGGCTGGTAGCTCTATCCACTGTACCACCTAGCTGCCCCTCAACTGTCCATCTTTTTAAAAGCTCAGTTCAGCATAATAATTAATGAACAACCAATCACCTTCTATCAACTTTTTATCTATTAACCCCCTCCACCCAGTTTCTAGTCCCTACAGTGGACAGGTCTGGGTGGTGGGAAAAAAGAGAATACAAAAGAAAAATAAGTCTGCAGAAAAAAGGTTAAAGAAATATCATTGCAAATGGGATTCCAGTATGTACCTACCATGTCAGGCTCAAGGAGTTTAGAAGAAGCCTTTCCTCCCAGTGGAAGGAGGGAGGAGATTGATCACTTCCTGGAACAGCTTACATCAAGACTACCTAAGGACTGAGCCCTTCAAATCAGGTACAAAATGAAGAATCCCTCATGCTGGATTCTGTTCCTTCTCTCTCTCCACAATACCAGCCTCCATGACACTTGCCATTCCTGGAGCAATTGGTAGTGACTTCTGATACCCCCTCATGATGGAGGAGCCAGTTGAATATCATCTCCAGAAGCTTTTCCACGTCTGTGATTAATAGCAGCGAACCAGAGGAACTAGGAGGACTAGGAAGTGCAGTGTGGTAGACAGATATAGAAGAAAAGGTGAGGGCTGGGGAACCAGGAGCCCTAGGTTCCATCCTTAAGCCACTATCACTTGCTTGGTGAGGATGATCTAAACTCTGGAGGAGGCTCCCTGTTACTTCCAGGGACTAGCATCCCTTGTTTCACTTGCCAGTTTGCACAACCCCAGGGGTTTTGCTACATATATCTGAGATGAGAATCAGCTCATTTTAATCTGCTCCATTCCCTTTCCTGATCATAATAATAAGGAGCAAAAGCAGAACTAGGCCCCAGATCCCTTGCCTGATGACCAGCCCATTATTCTTTCAGGCTGAGATGCTGCCTGCCTGGGCCATGTCCCCCCCAAAGTCTTCCCTTGTCACAGGGTGCCGGATCCCCCATACTGGAACCTCCTAGACATCAAAGGAAAAGCAGGCAGCAGTTGCTCCATTGCCTCCCCTCTTCCCATGCAAGTTTTCATGTTTCTGAGTCCCAGAGAGCTCCTTAGGATTTGCCTCTCTCCTCCATTATTACCTGTGTGACTTTCAGCAAAGATACCCATCCCTCCCTAGGTCTCACTTGTTCCCATCTTTTTAAAAAAAAGGATTGGAAGGAGCTGAGTTAGAAGGCCTCAGAGGCCCAGACTGGCTCTGACACCAGCAGAGAAATATGGGAATTGGATCAAGAGGGACTATTTAAGTAAATCAAGTCTGGGTTGGAGGGGAATCTTTAATGAACCATTAACACTTAACAAGAATAATCCCTCACATTTAAATCATGGGGCTTTTAAAGTGCCTTCTTCAGATACTCTGGTGAAAAAGTATGACCTTTATTGGATAAAAGAGGAAACAAATTCTGGAACAGTCCGCTAAGATCAAAGGCCAACATTGCTTTTTTGACTCCAAGTAACGAGCTTCCCTTCCCTGTGCTATTTTTCATTTCTAGGAAAAATTTCATGTAGACTCCATTCTGCAAGATAGAGACAGAGGGGGAGGAAGGGGGGAAGGGAAGAGGGACATGGAGGGAAAGAGGGAGAGAGAGAAGGAGGGGGAGAGAGGGAAGAGGGAGGGAAGGAGAGAGAGACACACAGAGAGAGAAACAGAGACAGGGAGAGAGAGGAGAGGAGGGAGAAACAGAGAGAAAGAGGGAGAGAGGGGGAGAAAGAAAGACAGAGACAGGGAAGAAGAAGAAGGAAGAAGGAAGAAGAGGAGAGGAAGAGGAAGAAGAAATGGAAGGGAGAAGGAAGAGGAGGAGGAAAGGAAGAGGAGAAAGGAAGAGAAAGAGATTGTGTGTGTGTGTGTGTGTGTGTTTTGCAGGTAGGGCTCTTCTGCTTACTCTTCAACTGTCAAAAAAGGTCCTTGGAAACTGGGTATTTCCAAGAGGTTTGGAAATACCCAAACTAGAGGGGGTTTTTGCTTTTTTTTTTTAAATTAAAGCTTTTGATTCACAAAACATATGCATGGGTAATTTTTCAACATTGACCTTTGCAAAACTTTCTGTTCCAAATTTTTCCCTCCTTCCCCCCATCCTCTCCCCTAGACGGCAGGTAGTCTAATACATGTTAAATATGTTAAAATATATGAAATGCAATATATGTATAAAATATATAGTTATCTGGCTGCACAAGAAAAATCAGATCTAGAAAGAAAAAAAAAACCTGAGAAGGAAAACAAAATGTAAGCAAACATCAAGAGAAAGCATGAAAATGCTGGTTATATATGGCTTTCTTCATCACTGAACAATAGGAACTGGTTTGAATCATCTCATTGTTGAAGAGAGCCTTGTCCATCAGAATTGATCATCTTATAAACTTGTTATTGCTATGTAGAATGATCTCCTGGTTCTGCTCATTTCACTCAGCATCATTTCATGCAAGTCTCTCCAGGTCTCTCTGAAATCATTCTGCTGATCATTTCTTAGAGATTAATAATATTCCAAAACATTCATATACCATAACTTATTCAGCCTTTCTCCAACTGATGGGCCTCCACTCCATTTCCAGTTTCTTGCCACTACAAAAAGGGCTGCCACAAACATTTTTGCACATGAGGGTCCCTTGTCCTCCTTTAAGATCTCTTTGGGATATAGGCCCAGTAGAAACACTGCTGGGTCAAAGGGTATGCACAGTTTGATAACTTTTTGAGCATAGTTCCAGATTGCTCTCCAGAATGGTTGGATCCACTCACAGTTCCACCAACAATGTATCAGTATCCCAGTTTTCCCACATTCCCTCCAACATATGTCATTTTCTTTTCTTGTCACCTTAGCCAATCTGACAGGTGTGTAGTGGTATCTCAGAGTTGTCTTAATTTGCATTTCTCTGAATCAATAGTGCAAACCAGAGGTTTTTAAAGTACTTTCTTTAAAGGTTCCCTCTCCCCAAGTTCCTGACCCCACAAATACCCCTCAGAAGCATTCTTCCTGGCTATGAAAGAGGTGGCATCAGTCCCCTGCCAAAGACAAGTGGCCCAGGTACCCCTCCCCCCCCACGGTGTCTAGTGGGCCTGATTTTAGGATCTTAGGATCATTGATCTAGAACTAGAAGAAACTCAGAGCTTATCTACATCCTAGCTTCTTAAACTGGGGGTCACAAGCCCACATGAGATCTCCTAAATGAATATGAGGGTTGCAAAATTATGATTTATTATCAATAAATGTTGGATTTGTAGACCTATTTTATATACCTTATGACCCAGTGTCACATAAAAATTTCTCTGAAGAAGGGTCACAAATGACCTGATCTAGACCAATCCACCCTTTTTATGGCTGGGGAAACTGAGGCCAGAAAGGGTAAATGACTTTACCCCAGGTCATCCAAGGAGGGATGAATCAGCAGAGAAGGACTCGAATCCTCTAATCCCACAACCAGGGCTCCTTCTGCCTAAGCGATGCTGTCTGTCCCCTGGAAGGCTCAGCACTAGTTACATCCCACCCAGGAAATCCTCTCTGAGTGGATTCTTTATGCAACTCTACAGGGGAGAGACTGTATCACAATCCACCATCAGAGGAAATAGAATAAAAGTTTAGACCGGGAAGCTGTTCCCAAGGACTGAGGGTGGCTTAGACATAGAATGAAGTTTTAGACTATTGAGTCCTGCCATCAAAAGAACATGGAGCCCTTTCAAGTAGTCCAGGAAAGCTGGAAGTCAAGACCAGAAAAAGTTTGGCCAGCAAACATGTTTATTTTTAATCAATCAACAAGCATTTATTAAGCACCTACTATGTGCCAGGACTTAGTGCTAAGCACTGGGGATACAAATAAAGGCCAAAGGGGCAGCTAGATGGTGCAGTGGATAGAGACCAGCCCTGAAATCAGGAGGACCTAAGTTCAAATACAGCCTCAGGCATTTAATATTAATTAGCTATGTGACCCTGGCCAAGTCACTTGTTAAATAAATAATTAAATGATAAAGGCCAAAACACAATCCCTACCTTGAACGGGCACCCATTCTAATGAGACAATATGCAAAGAAGTTTCTGAGATGTGTAATGTGAATGGAAGGGAATCTTAGAAGAAAGGCATTAGCAGTGGGGAAATGCTGGGGTGGGGGGCAAAAAGTGGGAAATGCATCACGAGCTGCATCTTGAAGAAATCTAGGGAAGCCAGGAGGCAGAAATGAAAAAGAACATTCTGGGCAAGGGCGCCAATCAATTGAAAGGCATAGTCAGGGGCTAGAGGGACAAAGACATGTTGCTGGACCTTTGGCTTTTTCCTAGGTGAGAGACTGATACCCAAAAAAGGTGGGGAGTTTGCTTTCCTGGGCTGAAGAGCAAGGAGATCCCTAATCCTTGGAGTCCTGGATCAGATCCCTGCCACCCACCACTAGACCACCCATCATTGCCCTACTCTTGAAAAGGGATCCAATACAAAGAGTGCAGACAACAATGGCCCCTGTGAAAGTATGTCAGCTGGGAAGTTGAGAAATGAGCGCTCCCCTTCCTGTCGGATGCTGGACTCTCCGTGTCACTGGAAAGAGGGAATCCTGCTCATTCAAACAGCATATTTGTTCAATAAAACAACAGCAGTAATAACAGCCCCCTCAAAGTCTAACTCATATTCCATCGCATGAAGGGAAAGACAAAGAGCAAATTAGGGGAATACCGGTCAGGGTGATTTACAGGAGGAATCTGGGATGTCTGAGACTACTATGGGAACTGTGATGACTTGGCAAGATCTTAAACCTCTGGCAATTCTGTTAATAAGATCAGTGTCCCTGCCAGGGCAATACACCCGATCTTATGATTCAGAGAAACAGCTGTAACCCTACTAGGAATCATTGTGATGAACAACTTGATAGAGAGGACTGTGGAACACATAATATTGTTTAATGTTTCAGAACCACATAAGGCACATTATACCAGACCAGGAGCTCTTAACCTTTTGTGTATTTTGGACTCCATTAAAGTCATCCCTTGGAGAGGCTGGCCATTTATTCCTATGGCCAAAATCTGACTGATCTTCTAGCTGGCACAGCTTTGGGCGCCTTCCTATATGAACTATCAAAGAAGTATGATTAATTTAGGTCAAAAAAGTCTGATTAACTTAGGCCAGGGACTATCTCGTTTTTGGAGGTAGTCAATTAATGCTTGTAGATTTACATCAAGATGGAATTCCCTCACCTCCAGATTGAGTTTCTGAGAACTTTCAATTATTTCTAGAGAACAAATCTACCTTCAAAGAACAAAGAATATGCTGCAGGCCTTGAAAGAGAGGCTCCCACAGATAAACTGGGAGCAATAGCAACTTCATTGAATAAATGCACCATTCCCAAGACCATTTGGAAAGATACCAGATGATCCCTGCCTGGATGAATAAGTTCCAGTACATTTACTTTAAAACTCTCTTTACTGCTGCAACCTGAATATTAAAAAATAGGGGTCAATCACTAATGGTGGAATCTCAGGCAGGATGTCAGAGAGATATTTGGGGGAGAGCTATGGGGAGGGGAGCCCCCATTGCCACCATTAAGTTGCTTGCTTACTTCTGCCAGCCAGGCTCTGCCTGTCACACGCAGTGGAAAAGAGCCGTAGGTTAAACAACAGTCTGCGTGTTTGGGATGTTTTGAAGATTCCGCCATCCACACCCTCATCTTCAGGGTTTATTTATGAAAAAAAAAAAGAAAGAAAGAAAGAAAAAGACAAGCTGCTCAACCCCATGGGGAAGACCATCAGGCTGTCCTCTAGCACTGGAATTCATGGAATCAGACCTCCCATGACAGTCTGACCAGTTCTGGTCACTAATTTGATTCAAATTTACTAACTTATTAAATGCCTACTACTAAGTGTAAGGATTTGTGTGTTCTTTGCACAAAAGAAACTGAAAAGAAAAATATCATGTCTACCCTAAAGGAGCTTATTGTCGGGAAAATGCAAATATATATACACACACCCACAAAAACCCCTTTGTTACAGAGTTAAATATGATAAGGGTAGGTAAAGAAGGATCCGGAATTTGAAAATATGAGGGAGAGATTATTATCAGCTGAGGAGAAAGGATGATGGTAAAGGGGAGATGAGAAAAGACAAGTTCTTCTTCAAGGGTGGAGCACCTGATCTGGGCCTTGAAAAAAAGAGAAGGATTTCAATAAACTAAGATAAGAGGAAGGACTTTTCCAGGCACTGGGGATGATCTGTGCAAACAAAAAAGTGGGAGAGAACAGGATAAGATAAGGGAACAGATAGCTGTCAAGTTTAGAATGTTCTTCCTTCTACCAAGAAGAAATCTGCTTCTGTTTTTCTCTTGATGCTCCTAAGTCTTTCCTCTGGGGCCAAGAGGAACATGGCTAATTCATCTTCCATGTGAGTTAGAAAGCACTCAAAAATTTGAAAATCTCCGTCTCTACTTTGCTTAGTACTGGTGATAAAGAGATGAAAAAGCATAGTCCTTTGCACTTAAGGAGTTTCAATTCTACTGGGAGAATGTTTCATACATGTAAATAACTATAATGCAGGTTAGACACTGATTAAGTGGATAGGAGAGGGTCAAAGAGTGGCTTATTGGGGCTCAAAGAAGGAAAGGTCATCTTAAAGTAAATAATTTCTGTCCTCCTCTTTGCATCCATCCTGCATACTGTTGTGCTATGGGGGAAAGAGAATCAGGCGATATAGAGGGCCAGTACAGAATAAATCCATGTACAGGAAGAGTCTGGTTCAGGTATTAATAAAAAAAAGGGGGGGGAGAGGATAGCACAGTTACTAATAATACTATAATAATAATAACAAATAATAATGATACTGGCCCTCTACAAGGCCCTACCCTTAGGGAGCTCACTGTCTAGTACAAGAGATAAAGAAAGAGCAACTTAGAGACTACCAGAAAGATTGAAAGTGAATGGTTACAAGAGAGCCTAATTCCTAAATATCTTCCTCAAAAAAGAAAAGGGGGGGCAGGAGCAAAACTATCTAAAAACCCTCAAAAGAAGAAGTTTTTAGAGGAAAAAACTCAAAATGAAATGAACAAATAAGTTTTGTCACAATTGAAAAAAATATTATGGAATAAAAAATAACTATGGCAAAAAGGTCAGAAAAAAATTACATTGAAATAACACTCACTGAAATGCAAGATACAAACCTAGAATTTTCTCAAGACACAATAAAATGAATAAGAAATACAGGAATTAAATGAAGAAATGAAATTAGCAAAAATATCATTAGATGAAGCAAAGGAGTAATTGAAATGACTAAGAAATCTTAGAACAAAATGGAAAACAAAAATTTAGAAATATCTATAGAAATTAGGAAAAGAACAATAGGCTATGAAAAACAATTTTTTTAACCAAAAAGAAAAAAAAAAACTTAATACTTTATTTTTTTCCAATTACATGTATTTTTTTTCCTGAGATAAGTAACTTGCCCAGGGTCACACAGCTAGGAAGTGTTAAGTGTCTGAGACCAGATATGAACTCAGGTCGTCTTCACTTCAGGGCTGGTGCTCTATCCACTAACTAGCTGCCCTACATGTAATTTTTTCTTTTTTTTTTATATATAAAGCTTTTTATTTACAAAACATATGAGTGACCTTTCAACATTGACCTTTGCAAAAACTTTTTTTCCCAAGCTTTTCCCCTCCTTCCCCCCACCCCCACCCCTAGATGACAGGTAATCTAATACATGCTAAATAGGATAAAATATATGACAAATACAATACATGTATACATATCTATACAGTTATCTTACTGCACAAGAACCTACATGTAATTTTTTAACATTCTTTTTTACCACAAAATTTGGAATTTCAAATTCTCTCTTCCTCTCTTCCCCCTAATTTGAGAAGGCCAACAACTTAACAAAGGTTATATATGTACAGTCATGCAAAACACATTTCCATGTAAATCATTTTGTGAAAGAAAACACAGACACAAACTCATCATTGTTGATGGACAGCACCTTTCATTATGAATCCTACAGAACTGACTTGAATTCTTGTATTGCTGAGAATAGCTAAGTGATTCATGGTAGATTTTATATGATATTGCTGTTACTGTACAGTATTCTCCCGATTCTGCTCATTTCACTTTGTATCAGTTCATGTAAGGAAAACAAATGTTTTACTAGAAGATCGAATAACAGAAACTGTAAAAGAAAATAGGAAAGAGCCCAGAAAATCACACTGCTATAAAAAATTTTTTGGAATCTTTGAAAAGTAATATATATGAAAGACAGTGAAAGAAAATTAAAGTTTCCTGAAAAACTGTTAGGAAAAACTAATCTGATCATGATGTTTCAGGAAAACATACAAGAAAATTTCCCCAAATTTTTACATCCAATGTTTCTTATAAAGGCCTTGTACTAAAACACAAAATGATAATTGAACACCAGATAGATAATTTTGATTATATTAAGTTTAAAAGTTTTTGTACAAACAAAACTAATGCAGACAAGATTAGGAGGGAAGCAATAAATTGGGAAATCATCTTTACATTTAAGGGTTCTAACAAAGGTCTCATCTCTAAAATATAGAGAATTGTCTCATATTTATAAGAATTCAAGCCACCCTTCAATCAATAAATGGTCAAAGGATATAAACAAACAATTTTCAGATGATGAAATTAAAACTATTTCTAGTCATATGAAAAGTTGCTCCAAATCACTATTGATCAGAGAAATGCAAATTAAGACAACTCTGAGGGACCACTACACACCTGCCAGATTGGCTAAGATGACAGGAAAAGATAATGAGGAATGTTGGAGGGAATGTGGGAAAACTAGGACACTGATGCATTGTTGGTGGAGCTGTGAACGGATCCAACCATTCTGGAGAGCAATTTGGAACTATGCTCAAAAAGTTATCAAACTGTGTAAACCCTTTGACCTAGCAGCGTTTCTATTGGGCCTATACCCAAAGAGATCTTAAAGGAAGGAAAGGGACCCACCTGTGCAAGATTGTTTGTGGCAGCCCTTTTTGTAGTGGCTAGAAACTGGAAACTGAATGGATGCCCATCAATTGGAGAATGCCTGAATAAATTATGGTATATGAATATTATGGAATATTATTGTTCTGTAAGAAACGACCAGCAGGATGATTTCAGAGAGGCCTAGAGAGACTTGCATGAACTGATGCTGAGTGAAATGAGCAGAACAAGGAGATCATTGTACACAACAACAATACTATATGATGATCAATTCTGAAGGACATGGCTCTCTTCAATAATGAGATGTTTCAAACCAGTTCCAGCTGCTCAGTGATGAACAAAGCCATATACACCCAGGGAGAGGCCTGTGGGATCTGAGTCTGGACCACAACATAGCATTTCACGCTCTCTATTGATGTTTGCTTGCATTATGTTTTCCTTCTCAGATTTTTTTTCCTTTCCTGTACAGCAAGATAACTATATAAATATGTATACACATATTAGATCTGTCAAATATTTTAATATAATTAACATGTAGGACATGCATAATATGTATACACATATTAGATCTGTCAAATATTTTAATATAATTAACATGTAGGACAATTAACATAGTAGGACATATAGCAAACCAATATACACGGCAACAACAAGACTATACAATGATCAATTCTGATGGATATGGTTCTTGTCAACAATGAGATGCTTCAAACCAGTTCCAGTTGTTCAGTGATGAAGAAAGCCATCTACACCCAGGGAGAGGCCTGTGGGATCTGAGTGTGGACCACAACATAGCATTTTCACACTTTCTACTGATGTTTGCTTGCATTATGTTTTCCTTTTCAGATTTTTTTTCTTATAAATCCTATTTTTCTTGCACAGCAAGATAGCTGTATAAATATGTATACACATATTTGATTTGTCAAGTATTTTAACATAATTAACATGTATTAGACTTCCTGCCATCTAGGGGAGGGGGTGGGGGAAGGAGGGAAAAAATTGTAACAGAAGGCTTTGCAAGTGTCAATGATGAAAAATTACCCATGCATATGCTTTGCAAATAAAAAACTTTAATAAAAAATAAAATAAAATACAAAGAGAATTGACTCAGGTTTATAAGAATACAATCCATTCTCCAACTGATAAATGGTCAAAGGATATGAACAAACAATTTTCAGATGAAGAAATTAAAGCCATTTCTAGTCATATGAAAAAGTGCTTTAAATCACTATTGATCAGGGAAATACAAATTAATACAACTCTGAGGTACCACTACAAACCTCTCAGATTGGCTAAGATGACAGGAAAAAATAATGATAAATGTTGGAGGGGATGTAGGAAAACCTGGACACTAATATATTGTAGGTGGAATTGTGAACTGATCTAACCATTATGGAAAGCAAGTTGGAACTAGGACCAAAGGGCTATCAAACTGTGCATACTCTCTGTCTGACCCAGCAGTGTTTCTACTGGGCCTGTATCCCAAAGAGATCTTAAAGGAGGAAAAGGGACCTACATGTGCAAAGATGTTCATGAGCAGAACCAGGAGATCATTATACATAGCAACAACAAGATTATACGATCAATTCTGATGGATATGGCTCTTTTCAACAATGAGATGATTCAGGCCAGTTCCAATAGATTTGTGATGGAGAAAATCATCTGCACCCAAAGAGAGGACTATGGGGACAAAAGGTGCATCACAGCATGGTATTTTCCCCTTTCTTCTTGTTTGCTTGGTTTTTTTTTTCTTTCTCATTTTTTTTTCCCTTTTTGATCTGATTTTTCTCGTGCAGCATGATAAACATGAAAATGTGTTTAGAAGAATTCTACATGTTTAACCTATGTGGATTACTAAGTGTTAGGAGAAGGGGGAAGGAAGGAGAAAAATTTAGAACACAGTTTTGCAAGGGTGAATGTTGAAAACTATATTTTGAAAAATAGAAAGCTATTATAATTTTTTAAATAAAAAAGGAAAATTTTCCAGAAATGTTGAAAAAGTAGGACATACAGCAAACCAATAGAATTCATTGAATAGCAATATTAAAAATTCAACTCATCCAGACAAAAAAGTTTATAGATTTAGAGCTAGAATGAAATCTTAGGGACCATATAGTCCAACCCTTTCACTTTACAGATGAGGAAACTAAGGTTCAGAAAGGTCATACTTCAAAAAGGTAATGACCAGGAGATGATTTTGAAAGCAGTCAGAAAGTTATTATATATTAAAACTGTACAAAGTTCTCCTACAGGACTTAAAAATGAGAGAAGAAAAATGGAATATGATATACAGAAAGTTAAATAAAAAGGATCTTATCACAAAATCATCAAAGTTAAGTATTCTTTTAAATAGAAAAGAGTTATTTAAGAACCTTCATAAATTTGAAGAGAATCAATCTTCAGGCATCTTCTGGTATACAAGACCAATAAGAACACAGAGCGTGATCTCCATCATCATGTTGGCTCCTGCAGTCCTATGTACCAGCAGTTAGCGCCCAAGGTAGAGAAGTATGAGAATAAAGATAAAATAGGTCCAGTATTGGTTGGCCAGACTCCAACAGGTCTGAGAAGGACTTCACCCTATGAAGACAATTCTTAGAGAAAATGTCTCATTTCTACTATGTTGACTACTAAACTGACTATTTCCAGACAAGTTTTGAGTCACAGGTCAGGGTCCAGGTTGCATGCTACACTGAGATGCACGAGATCTTCAGGGACTAACTCAACGGTTCAGCCAATCTATTTACACAGAAAAGCAGCACAAAAACAAGAAAATAATACCAAGCTGAGCAAGTGCCATCATAGCTGTGACTGAACTCCAAGCTGAAAGCCCTCTGGGGCAAGATACTTCTACCACATGTACCTCTCTCCTAAATCCAGTCAAGTCAACTCTATAATAAAGAATGGTAGCTGTGATAAAAACAGTCCGGGAAGCACCACCTGCTAACAATCTATCACTGGCTTTCAGACCAAATCTAACCCTCCATATAGCCCCCCAACTTGCAAATGGGCTCATTTTAGTGCCAGGCCATAGGATGTCCAGTTCTAAATAAGGTGCTGCCAGAGAGACTAACTAGCAGACAATGAAGCCAGATGATTAATTTGGAAGGAATGGCCATGGGGGCGTTTTATTTCTAAAATAACCATCCAACATAAACCAGTTTCCCACCCCATTTGATAACTCCTGCCTGTGAGCAAGAGCTGTGTGAGTAAGTCAGCTCCAAAGTGGCAGAACACAGAAGTCTCGGGTCAGGGAGTAGTTTGGCTTGCAGGTCCCCCTTACTGTCTTTTTTCTGGTTGTGAACCTTTTGCCTTAAAAGCTGTTTTGTGTACAGTTAGAGAGAAATTGTAGAGAGGAGGACAAAGGGAAGGAAGCAAAGCTGCTGCCTTCCTTATTCTGCCAAGTAAGAGACAAAGCCCTGCCCAAGCTTCCAAGTGTTAAGAAAGCTAGTTTTACATACATTTCTGGACATGGTCAATATGGAAATTTGTCTTGCTTGACTCTGCTTCTTACGTATTTTGTTGCTTGCTTTCTCTTTTTTTCCTTCCTCCTTTCTTCCTTCTTGCTTTTTTTTCTTTCACTCTCGTGAAATGTTTTCTCTTCCTTCATTTTCTTTTTCTTTTTCTTCCTTCCTTTTCTTTCTTTTTCTTTCTTTCTTTCTTTCTTTTTGCCTGAGACAATTGGGGTTAAATGACTTGCCCAGGGTCACACAGCTAGGAAGTGTTGTGTCTGAGGCTAAATTTGAACTCAGGCCCTCTGGACTTCAGGGCTGGTGCTCTTATCTACTGCACCACTTAGCTGCCTCTTTCTTTCTTTTCTTTCTCTTTTTTTTCTCTTCCTTCCTTCTTTCTTTCTTTCTTTTTCTCTTCCTTCTTTCTTTTTCCTCTTCTTTCTTTCTTTTTCCCTTCTTCCTTCCTTCCTCCCTCCCTCCCTCCTTTCCTTCCTCTCTCCCTCCCTCTTTTCCTTCCTCCCTCCCTCCTCTTTCTTTCTCTTTCTTTCTTCCTTCCTTCCTTCCTTCCTTCCTTCCTTCCTTCCTTCCTTCCTT
>JAJPUD010003065.1:2109-29578 GCA_023553655.1 Myrmecobius fasciatus | reverse complement strand
GAGGAGGAGGAGGAGGAGGAGGAGGAGGAGGAGGAGGAGGAGGAGGAGGAGGAGGAGGAGGAGGAGAATAGCAGCTAGATGGCACATTAGATAGAACACTGACCCTGGACCCAGAAGAATCTAAGTTCAAATTGAGCCTCAGACATTTACTAGCTGTTTAATCCTGAATGAATCTCATAATCCCATTTGCCTCCCCACCACCAAAAAAATTGATAACTATATTGCAATATAACTTGCTAGTTATGTTAGTATGATAGTAGCTAGTATTTACATGGTGTCAATTATATACCAGGTATGAGTTAAGTACTTTACAAATATTACTTTCTTTGCTCTTCACAATCATATTTATTCTTTTACAGTTAAGGAAACTGAGGCAGATAGGTTAAGTGACCTGCTGAGAGTCACACAGCTGTTAAGGCAGCTTGCTGATATCTCTGAGCTAGGTCATCTCATGGCCCTACCCCCACCCCACTACTCTCAGAGATGGTGTTAGCCAATACCCCCACATCAAGGCAGAGGTCAACATCACTTGGACCTTGCTCCAGAGAAGGCAGGAACCATGATTTTTATCAGCACTTCTACTTGAGTTCCCATCCCTAACGTCTCAGGAAGGAAGGTTCCCTCACTCTATTAGCATGGGGTGTGAAAACCTATAGCATTTTCCAGAAAAAAAAAAAGAGAAAACATATCCAGAAAATAGGCAGCCTGATGCAGGAGAAGCTAAGCACCTGAAAACAGAGGTTGTTTGGACTACCAAGGTGACATTGCAAAGGGGCTTGTGGACATGCTTGACTGGAAGTGGAAAAGAGGAACATCTTTAGCTTGCCCCAGTGGGAGGAATGAAAGAACCAGAAAGCCAGGAAACAGGCTGGTAACACCCTTTCTCCCCAGATTTTGGATCTTCACTCTTTCTTCTCTTCCCTCTCATTTCTCCTTGAACACAGGACTCAATCATCACCATTCATAGAAGCTAGATTAAATCCTGATGATCTTTGAAAGCATTTAGCACAAAAATAAATATCACCAAAATTTCTAATAATTTCTTCATATGGAAAAGATTTGCTTTAAAACAAAATCCTTGCCATCCATCCATCCACCAAGCATGAGCACAAAAAGCAAATGAAAATGGATTATGTTTTTCTGGAAGGATCCAATGAGATCTTTCAGGTGCCAGTCTCAGGAAAAGCCTCAAACCTTACAGAAAACCTTATTACAGAAAGAGTTTGCAAGACCTGCCCACCTAGGAAGTTAGCAGTGGGGTGATTCCCTAACATACATTCACACCAGCAGGCCAGGTCCCCAAAAGGTAGCTCTGGATTCTAGATAATCCTGAATGATAAGGTTATGACTGCTAATACTATTGCTCATGGGCCCCCATCCAGGTTATTCCTTACCACAATATCAATCAATTAATTCAATTTTACAAAAGGATATTGACTGTGAAGTCATGAAAGAAGTTTACAAGAATGTCCTCCTAAATGGGATGGGAATATTCTTCACACAATCCATGGGGAGAGTGTTCAAAATTTGGTGTCAATAAAAATTAAAAGCATACAAGAGGAAGCACATGGAACCTTAGGATTACTGATTACACCTGGCTCTAAGACTTTTTTTTTTCTCCCTTTAGAGAGTCTCCATTAAGTTTGCTTCAGAGTGTGGTGTCTGGATAAACAACTTGTGTAACTGAGCTGGCTCCTTTCAGGACACAATTTCTCCAGTGATGATATAATCTCCTCCTGGGCTGGGTCAAGAAGCCCCATCAGCTGCTGGACTTGGCTGCTGCTGCTCCTACCAACTTCAGGGGTCTCTGATACCAACTCTGCTTACTGAGACAATATTCTGACTTTCTAAAATTCATAAGATTATTACCCATTCAATTCCACCTCCACATACTCTTTAACCTCAGAACATGGAAGAATAAACACAAAAAGAAACAGAAGCACCCTCCATTCATGGATAATATGGTGACTGGATGGGAGAGGGATACTATGGCTTACTGCTGAGCCCCCCCCCATCTCTCCAGCAGCCTTCCACACTTAAAAGCCTTCAGAGAAGATAGCCATATATCTGTTCAAACTTTTTAATGCACATTCACTTGCTACTCAACTTCTCCTGCAGTCTTATGGCTCTTCGGTCAACCCCAAAGACATGTACATCACCGTCTCTAGCCTCCACGCTCATGGATGGAAGTTCATTAACCCTCTCTGTTAGATTGAAACAGCAAAGAATATTAGACATCCTCTGAAGTTAGGGGAAGGGCCCCACCTGCTCAGAATGGGTGGTGCCAGAGGAATATAAATGAATGAATGAATGAATGAATGAATGAATGAATGAATGAATGAATAGGTGTGATGTTTCCTTAGCCCACAGAACAGGTAGCAGCAGCCCCTGGGCATCTTCACGTATCAAGGGAGTGACAGGAAGCATTCTGTTATTCAGGGACTTGGGAAGCTTCTTGGACCAAGGACTGCCCAAGTCCCCACCCAACCCCACCCAGACATATCCCACCTGTGGCCACCAGGTGGCATTTCATTCCATGACGCCTGACACTTATTAAGCTTTAGCCAATTTCTGGCATGTTATAATTTTAACTATGGGGGCACAGGGAGGCTGGACTGGGGGTGGGGTGGGGGAGCAGAAAGAGATGAAGGCAAGTGGCTGAGCTAGGAGCCTTGGAGCACCCTTCCCAGCCCCCTAGACTCCTCATTATTCCAGGGCAGGAGGAGGTAGCAGTAGCCACAGCTTGTGGTGGGTCCTGGGTAATTCCCCACCCCTCAATCTCCCACTACAACCTTTCATTTAGACACTCAGGTCTTTCAAGATGCACCCTGGCCATATCTTCCAGCCAAGCAGATGTGAAAGAACCTTGAGCCTGGGGGCAAGAGGCCCTGAGTCCTAGCCCCTCTCTGCCAACCAAACTCACTTTCTGATCCAGTGGGTCGTGTCCCTTTCCCTCTCTGCACCTCTGAAAGCATTAGGCTTGTGGCTCTCTCCTGTTCCTTCCGGCTCTCACATTCTCTGTTCTGAACTTCCTTCTAGTCCTGACATGTTCTATTTTGTTCTACACTTCTTTCCCATGCTAGAATTCTAGACCCGGATCCCGACCCTGCTGTGGGGGGCAGAAATCCTGTAAAGCTTTCACATGCATAGCAGAAACCACTGGAGGCTTATCAGGTGCAGTGGATTTTGAACACCACCCATCCCTCCCTCCACTGTGGCTGATAATCAAAACCAGAGCAAGCTGAGCCCAATCAGAGCTCCCCACTAAGGAGGGCCACTCTTCAGGGGAACACTTGAACAGCCAGTAAGAACATGTTAGAGTTAGGGCCACACATGAGGGGAAAGTCCTGGTCCTTTCATCAGAAACCTGGATCCAAACCTGATCCCTGCTGCATATTATATGTGTGACCTTGGAAATGACATTTCCATTCTGGACTTCCATTTACTCCTTTGCCATGTAGCAGGATAAGGTAAGATGACTTCTCAGGGCTTGATCTCCACTAACCTCAGTTTTCTTATCTATAAAAAAGTGTAATAATGCTTTCATACTTACCTTTCCAGTTGTGGTCCACCAGTCAAGAAACATTTATTAAACATCTGCTATATCCGGGGCCATTATACATAACAAATAAATGAAACAATCCCTACTTGCAAAGGGTTTGCATTCTATCAGAGGCAGACAATAAATATATATATAGAGAGAACAAATGCAAAGTAGTTAATGAAAAGGTGGTTAAGTGCCAGCTATGGCAAAGAAGTTTGAGAGGGGGAACGAGTAGGAGTTTCAGGAAAGGCTTTATTTAGAGACCAATGCAATGGTCCAGAGACTAAAGGTGAGATGTCACGTGGCTGGATTATAGGATGCAGGAGGAAGAGAAATATATAAGAAGGCAGGAAAGATAAGTAGAAGTAAAGCTGTGTGAAAACTAAACAGGAATTTATATTAGATCCTAAAGACTAAGGAATTTACTCAATAGGAAAGGAGAGAAAGGGAACAAGCATTTATTAAATGCCTACTAAGTGCTGGGAATTGTCCGAAGCACTTTGCAAATATTAGCTCCTTTGATTTCCACAACTCTGGGAGATAGATGCTATTATAATAATAAATGTAAAAAAATATAAAACTCCATTTTACAGTTGAGGAAACCAAGGTAGAAACAGGTTAAATGGCTCACAATCAAAAAGTATCTGAGGATGGATTTGTACTCAGGTCTTCCTGACTAGACTGAGTAGCATAACCTAGTTGTGAGAGTGACATGGCAGGCATGTGGCAGGCGAAATGTAGTGAGAAGAGCCGTGATACAGGGACACTAATCTCGAGGCCATTCCACAAATCTGGAGAAAGCTGATGAGGGCCTGAAATCAGGTGGTGACTGTGAGTAGAGAGCAGTCAGATGACAGATGTTGTGGAGATAGAAATAGCAAGTGGCTGGATATGTGAGGTAAAGAGCAAGGAGGCCTCAAAAATATTTTCTAAACCTCAACTCCCTAGAGAAATGAGAGCTGTGCATATTGTTAAAGTTGTCACACACAATCCCAGATGTACACTGTAGTCTATCCTTCCCACTAATATTGTATGCAATCTGTGAGGTTGGCTGAGAGAGGGGACATGAGCCAGTGGCAGAGGATCAAACCCAGGTCTCCCTGATTTCTGTCCTCCCACTAACATTGTATGTTGTCTGTGAGGTTGGCAGGACAGACTGAAAGAGGGCACATGGGTCAGTGGCAGAGGACCAGACCCAGGTCTCCCTGATTTCTATCCTTCCCACTAACATTGTATGCTATCTGTGAAGTTGGCAGGACAGACTGAGAGAAGTGGCAGAGGATTAGAACCAGGTCTCCCTGATTTCTGTCCTTCCCACTAACATTGTATGCTATTTGTGAGGTTGGCAAGACAGGCTGAGAGAGGGCACATGGGACAGTGGCAGAGGACCAGACCCAGGTCTCCCTGATTTCAGCCCCAGTACTCCTACACTGTCCAAAGAGAGAGAACAAAGCAGAATAGCAAATAGTCCAGAAAGGCAGTGCTGGAGTAGACTGCTTGTTGGGAGAAGAAAAGAAACACCACGGACCAGAACAATCAGGAAGAGTCTTCCTGGAGAAGGTCCTGTAATGCTAAGATTGTGAGCTCAGTTGTATGAATCAGCAGTATGACACAGAAACCCCCAAAGAGATTAATGCCATCTTAGGCTGTATGACAGAAATAAGTGTCCAGAATGAGAGATGGATAGTGTTACTGTGTCTAGTGGTATAACCTCAGACAGATCCAACTGGTGGATCATGTTCTGTTCAGTGTGCCACATTTTAGGAGGGAAAGTCCAGCAGAGAGAGGTCAGGTTGGGAAGGATGTTGGAAACTTTGCCAGAAAAGGATCTGTTAAAGAAACTGAGTATTTTTAGATTGGAGAAAGCTTCGGCATAGGGAGAAGGAACATTCTCTATCATCAGATTTCAGAAAGGTTGTCGAGTAGTAGTTTTCTTCTGCTTGGCTCATAGGACAAAACCAGAAGCTATGGGTGAAAGGTGCAGAGAGACACATTTCCATTTAATATAAAGAAAAATGTTCTATAATGAGTGTCCAGAAGTAGAAGATGTCTCAAAAGTGAATTACCCATAAATGGATAGATATCTTTAAGCAGAGGGTTTAGCTGTATGTCCAGCATAGACTAGTTAGTACCACCAGCTCTGACTTCATGCTGGGCCTTGATATATGGGACATAATATGGAGAAGAGGTTGTTCCAGGTGGGGGAAATTTCATGAGCAAAAGAGACAAGACTAAGCAGACAAAATTCTAATGAGACAGCAGGGAAACTGTCCCTGGACTCCAGAAAACATTCAGTAGGAAGGGAGCAATAGGTGAAAAATCTGAGTGGGTCAATATGTGAAGGATGTTAAATGCCAGACTAAAGAGTCTAAAGTTTAGAAGCAGTGAAAAAAATGACTTATTTCTTCTACTTACAGTTGTTAGCTTATACACATGGTAAAAATAACAAATAGTAAATAGTAAAACATTTTATAAAACTTTATTTTCAAAACACATGCATAGACAGTTCTTAACATTCACTCTTGCAAAATCCTGCATTCCAAATTTTTTTCTCCCTCCCTTTCCCACATCTTCTCCCTTAGACACAAGTAATCTAATATATGTTAATTCTTCTATACATATTTCCACAATTATCATGATGCATAAGAAAAATCAGATTAAAAAGGGGAAAAATGAGAAAGAAAACAAAATGCAAGCAAACAACAACAAAAAGAGTGAAAATACTATGTTGGGATCCACATTCAGTTCCCACAGTCCCATTTCTAGATGCAGATGGCTTTCTCCACCACAAGATCAATGGAACTGGCCTGAGTCACCTCACTGTTGAAAAGAGCCACATCCATCAGAATTGATCATTGCATAATCTTCTTGTTGCAATGTTCTCCTGATCCTACTCCCTTCACTTAACATCAGTTCCTGTAAGTTTCTCCAGGCCTTTCTGAAGTCACCCTGCTGATTGTTTCCTATAGGACAATAATATTCCATTACATTCATATACCATAACTTATTCAGCCATTCTCCAACTGATGGGCATCCACTCAATAAAACAAATTATTGTGCTTTGGTTTCCAGTCAAGGTCATGGGGGGCAGAGGGAACTGGATGAGACTAGGCGTGCTTTCTAAAGGCTCCTTCAGAGCCAGGAATAAAACTCAAATTCTAGGGAGTTACTCATTTCCTTCTGATCATAACATCAGAGCTAGACCATATAGTTAGCTTCATCCTTCATAAGAGAAGGCTTTCCTAGTGTTTCTGTTATTAGAGTGTTCTCCCTCCTCAAATTACCTTTTACGTATCTGTGTGTATGTTATATTCCCCTTTCCCCGCTTAGATTGTAAGCTCCATAAGGTCAGGGACTGATTCATTTTGTCTTCGTCTCTTAAACATCTATCACAGGGTCCACCACATAGTGAACATTTCCTAAATGCTTACTGAATTGAATCAAATGGAAGGAACTGGGTCCCCAGAAATGATTTGCCCAGAGTCCCAAAGTCAATCAGTGGCAACCAGAACTCAAGGCTTCCTCTTTCCATTACACCATCCTCTTCTCTCCCTCCCTCCCTCTCTTCTTTCTCTCCCTTTATTGCTCCCTCTTTCTCACACATTCCACAAACTTTTAGTCATTGCCCATCCATTTCCTTCCCTATTTCCTTTTTTCCTTGGTATTATGGAAAGCACCCAGGATTTTAGAGACTCAATATCTGTGTGTATAGTCTTTCTCTCACATGGTGTGTACACTGTCCCTTCGGTTAGGCTTTCTTTGTGTCATATTAGCAAATCTCCTTACACTCCTCATTTAAGGGCACCATAGGATCCCATTACATTAGAATGCCCTTTCATTAGAGATGGCAACCACAGGAAAACTACATCACCCAGAGTTCTGTGGGGCAAAGGCATAGAGCAGAAAGTATCCAAGCAGGAATAGTGAAGAAGGAAAAGCAGAAAGAAGAAGAGAAGAGAAAAACCAGGAAGACAGAAAAAAATAAAGGCTCCATGTTGCATCGCTGATTTGGGAGGCAAAGAGTTTTCACCCAGGATGAGGTCATGGGAATGCTCAGGTGGCAGTAGCAGCAGCAGATGGCAGCTACAAAAGTAGCAACAGCAGGAAACAGACTGTGTACTGGCAGGAGAGGGGGTGTATGTGCCCCAGGACCAGGGAACTACAGCTTTCAAGCTATTGGGATTTAGGATCAGAAGGTCTTCTCTTTAAGAGAAGGGATCTTATAGATAAAGCACAAAGTAAAATCCCCTCATTTTGTGGATCAGGGCATTTAATGACTTTGCCCAAGGTCCCAGTGATAATGTCACAGGGCTGGGATATTTGAACTCAGAGCTCCAGATCCAGGGTTTCCATGTCAACAATATGAATATATTTCTTGCTTGTATACTATAAGTAGCCTCAGTCTTATCGATGTCCTACTCTATTTTTGTTATGTGTGTTTATGCTCAAAGTGCAAAATTTCAAGTGAGCCAAACCTTGATGAAGGGCATGAGCTGTGCACAGAGAGATGTAATAATGGTAGATCAATAATCAGTAGATCAGTAGATTTTGGCACTATTTGTCAACTTTTGGACATTGAATGTTTCAAAGATAACTAATTATAATTCATTCAGAGAGATTTAATAACTTCCCTACAATAACACAGTTACTATTAATAATGATAATAATGATGTTGATGATAGCTAACATTTATCTAGCACTTTGAGGTTTGCAAAATGATTTATGTAGATTATCACATTTGATCTGCACAACAATCCTGAAAGGTAAGAGCTATTATTATTATTTCCAATTTACAGATAAGGAAACTGAGGCTGAGAGTTCATGTTCATGGTTGCACAAAGCATCTGAAGCTGGATTGATCTGAACTCAAGTCTTCTGGACTCCAAATCAAACACAATCTACTAGGCTAACGAATATCAGAGGCAGAATTTAAATTCACTTCTTACTTTATTCCAAGTTCAGTCCTTCCTACTGTGCCATATGATCTTAGGGAGTGGAAAAAATGATGAATTTGGACTCCAGGTCCCAATTCCAATTCTTCTACTTATTACCTGGGTAGTCTGAAGAAACCTACTTAATGTTGTTGCTAAGTCTCATTTTCTTTTTCTGCAAAAGAAGATTGATCTAGCTGATCTCTAATGACCTTTCAAGTTCTAAATTATTCTTTTGTGATTCCTGCAGGAGATCCTTAGATATGACGATTATTGGAGCCAATCTCCTTATTTTGCAGTGAAGGAAACTGAGGACCAAGGAACCTAAGAGGCACAGGTTGCAGTTCTTTGCAATTTCAAATCTCTCCTTGTAAATTCAGTACCAGTCATTTGTATCTGAGTATTCTCCCCTGTATGGTCGAAAGATGCAAGTGCTAAAAGAGACCTAAGAAATTTTCCAGTCCAGGCCTCTCATTTTACAAAGGAAAAAAGAGGCAGGGGCCAGGGAAATGCATTATTCAAGATCACACAGATTATAATTGGTGGCAGAGTCACAATTCAAACTGAGGACTTCTGACTCCAAAAGCCATCTTGCCCAGAGAGTTCTGGTAGCCTGCTGGCAAATCCTGACTGGCCAGTTCTCCATTTTCACCAGCCCTCATCAACCACTAGAAACTCCTATCATGACCACACTTCTTTGTGGTGGTCAAGTCAGAGTTTCCTCAGTTACAGCCAGGGAGGCTCCTTGAGCCCCTGGAGAGATTCCAAAAAACCCTGGTCTTATCAACAACACATTGAGAAGCCATCCTTGACGAAGGATGACTTTTCATCCAGCCTAAGTTATACTTCTTGGTTTCAGTGTGAAGCCGCTGCTTTCTGATAAATGGATTTTATTCAGAAACAAAGAGGCCAAAGGGTCAATTTTGGCTCTAGTACTTACTGGTTGTGTGGTCATGGGCAAGTCCCTTTGGCTCTCTACCCGTATATTTCTTTACCTTTAATCTTGTAATCCTTGCACTCAACAAGACAAGCTTTTCTTAAGATTCTACTATGTGTCAGACTCTGTGCTAGGTGCTAAGGACATAAATAAAAAATTTAAAAAAAACCAACCAAACAAAAATGATACAACCCTGCCTTTAAGGAGTTTACATTCTATCAGGAAAGAATAGATATTTATACAGAATAAATATAAAATAAATCAATACAAAGTAGCATGAGAAGGAGAGCCCTAGCAACTGTAAGATGGAGACAAGGAAGGCTTCATGTAGAACATGGTACTTGGGTTGTATTTTGGAGGAAGAGAAGAATTCTAGGAGGTTGAAGTGATTAAAACATGGGGACCCAGAAAATCAAAGGACATGGTGATGACTGGGATAATACTTCCTATTCAATAACAACTGCTGGGGAAATTTCAGAAATTAGATATAAACCAACAGTTTGCCTCATATACCAAGATAAACTTGAAATGGATACACGACTTCAGATCATAAGCAAATTAGAGGAGCAAAGGAGAAATTACTTTTGGGATCTATAGGTTGGGAAGAATCTGTGACCAAAAAAGATGGAGACAATCACAGAAAATGTAATGAACAATTCTGATTTTATGAAATTAAAAAAGATTTTTTATAAACAAACTAAATATGACTTCAATTAAAAGGAAAACAGGTAACTAGAGGAGGAAATCTTTGCAGCAAGTTTCTTTGATAAGGATCTCATTTCCAAGATATAAAAAGAACCGACTGAAATTTATATAAATAAGATCTGTTCTCTAATTGATAACTGATAAAGGATATGAATAAGCAGTCTTCTAAAGAAGAAATTCAAGCTATTAAAAGTCATGTGAAAACCACTTAAAAATCATATATGTACAAATTAAAACAATTCTGATACTACATCTCATTCTGATAAATTGGCAAGGTTGACCAAAAAAAAAATGACAAATGTTGGAAGGGCTGGGGGCTACATGGTGTAGCTGTAAATTGTTAGAGATATTCTGGAAAGCAGTTTGGAATTATGCTCAGAAAGTTGCTAAATATGCATACTCTGATCCAGTGATACCAATGATAGAGCAATACCCTAAAGAGATTTCAAGAGAGAAAGAGAAAAAGAGAAAGAGAGAGAAATGGAAAGAGAGAAGGAGGGAAGGAGGTAGGGAGGGAAGGAAGGAAAGAAGGAAGGAAGGAAGGAAGGAAAGAAGGAAGGAAGGAAGGAAGGAAGGAAGGAAGGAAGGAAGGGAGGGAAAAGAGGGAGGAAGGAAGGAAAGAAGGGAGGAGGAAGGGAGGGAAGGGAGAGAGAGAGAGAAGATGCATATGCACAAAGATGGTAATAGCAGCCCATTTGTGGTATCTAAGAATAATTTTATGGAGGATTCCAGGAAGATGGTGGATTAGGTCAGTAACTTTCAAGCTCTCCAGATTTCTTCCACAATCAGAACAAATTTGCACCTCAGGGCCAGCATAGACTGGTGAAAAATCAAGAAGACTTGGGGCAGAAGAGGAGTCTCCCTGGGACAATCGAAGAAGACTTTCAGAATAAAGATTCCAATGGGGGATTAATCCATGTGAAGTGCAAATGCCTCCCACTATCTCTGCAGAAACACCAAGTGGTAACCCTTGGGTTGAGCTGAGCATGGCTGGAGCCTCAGCAGGAACTACAGAGACTTTTACCTTCCAGACAGCCTGAGAAGTTGGGGGTCTGAGTCCAGACATATTGAATCATCCCAGCAAATTAGGAATGCTGGGCCCAGCTGTGCTGCAGAGATGTGGCCCTGGACCAGAAGGAACCAGTATCTGGTGAGTGCAGAAGCAGGGGGGGGGGGATGCTATTGGGTTCGGACACTTACTTGAGGGTGGAGCTTTTGGTTTAGGATTCTAAATCAGAGAGGAGAGATGAGAGATGAAGTGAAACTAGAGGCACCATCCCCCTACCCCATGATTAGAGGTGCTTACACAAATACTGACTTGTCAAAGAAGAAAGAAACCAACCATAGAAAATTATTATTGAAATATGATTCATCAGGATTCATCTTCAGAGGAGGGCACTGAAAAAAAAAAGCTTCTTCTACCCCAAAGAGTAATGGCTCCTTGCCCAGAGAGAATTTATAGAAGAATTCAAAAAAAAATTTAAAAATCAAATGAGAGACATTGAGGAAAAACTAAATAATAATAATAATAACTATCTAAGAAAAATAAGATTATGAATAAAAAGTTATCCAACTAGAAAAGGAGATACAGAGTCTTAAAGACAAAAATAACTCTTTGAAAATTAGAATTTGGAAGTCGGTGAAGCTAGAAGAGACCAAGAAATAATAAAATAGAATATAAAGAATGAAAAAAATAGAACAGAATGTGAAACAAAAAAACCAGATCTGAAGAATAGATCAAGAAAAGAAAATATAAGAATTGGACTACCTAAAAGCTGTGACTAAAAAATAACCTTGACACAATAATGCAAGAAAGAATCCAAGAAAATTGTCCTGGACTTACAGAACATGAGGGAAAATAGAAACAGAAAAAATCCACTGATCACTACTTCAAAGAGATCCTTCGTGGAAAACACATAGAATATTATTGGTAAATTTTGAAACCCCCAGATCAAAGAGAAAAGTTTTTAAGAAATAAGAAAAACACAATTCAAATATACTGGAGCTATAATTAGAATTCTATGGGACTTATCAGCAGTTACAATAAAAGACCGTAGGTCCTGGAATCATTTATACCAGTAATGAAAAGAACCAGGCCTGTGGCCAAAAATACCATATCCAGCAAAATTATCCATAATATTGAATGGAAAAAAATAGACATTCAATGAACTTGCAGATTTTCAGGGCTTTCATTCAACCAAACCCAAATTCAAAAGAAAACATAACACATAAAAACCAATATCCAAGATCAACTTCAAACATGAACAAATTGTTTATGTTTTTCACGTGGAAATATATACCATGTTTAAGATTGACATCAGTAATTGGGTAGCTCAAAAGAAAAGTTTTATAGAGATGAGGTGAAGAGGAAGAATAGATTCAGAGGCATTAGAAGGAGGCTGAGGACTCATAGTTCTGAAAACCTATTCACATGGGGAATGAGTTAAATAGGCAACACTACATATATACCATGAAGGGTATAGCACCCTCCAAATCTATAAATAAATAAAATGGGATGGATGGGCTGAGGAGGAAACAAAGAGTAGGGGAAGAAGACCAGGGAGGCATCCATGGGCTGAGGGAGATTAAGTAATAGCAAGACAAGTCAAGGAACAAAATTAAAGCAGAAAAGTTATCAGGGATAAGAAAGAAAAGATATACACAAACACTACAATAAGGAGCAGGAGTGAATATAGAGTTTTGTATACATGTGTGGGTCTATAGAAGGATGTGAATGTACATGTATATGTGTATATATGCTTATATCTATATATCTATACATCTGTGCTTAACTATAGCCTGCTTGGGGGAGGAGAGATTAAGGGGGAAAAAATAATAAAGTAAAAAAAGTACACAGCAGAGTATAAAAAAACAACCTACAAAGAAGCAAAGAAAAGGGGATACTCATGAATATAATTTCTTTTACTATTATGTATCCTTTCTTGAACTGGAAATTTATTGTTATATATTTTGAAATCTCCCTGATGTTCTGTTGGGCACATGACAATGCTCTGTTCTGTTTTGTTTTGTTTTATTTTTCTTTTCTTTTCTCTATTCTTTTTTAAATAAACAGATAAAAGTAAAAGGGCTAAGATCTTGAAACTGCTTTTAAAAAAAGAATAATTTTATGCTGTAAGAAATAATGAAAGGGGTGGTTTTAGAGAAACCTTAGATTTGTGTTAACTTGTATAGTCAAGTAAATAGAACTAAAAGAACAATTTATACAATGACCACCACCAAAAATGACAATTTCAAAAAACTTAAGAACTCTGAATATTTCAATAATCAGCCTTGTTTCCAGAGGGTCCACAATGTACCATGCTACTCACCTCCTACTAATGACTCAATGAGACACACATTTTTTATCATGTTCAATTCAGGTATTTGTTTTGCTTGACTTCATATTTGTCACAAGGGTTTTGTTTTGTCGGAGAAGAAGAGAAAATAGATATTGATCAATTGGAAAAAAAAAGGATTTTTTTTCAAGACACAGAGATAGGAGATGGGAGATGAAGGTTAATGGATAAGGAACTGAGAGAGTTCCAGTTTGGCTGGACATTACAGCATGACAGGAATTTTATAATGTATGTAGGAAGATAGGTTATAGCCAAGTTGTAAAAAGCTTTTAAAATCTATTTTATCTTAGAGGTATAGGGCTGTTATAAGAAGAATGCTTTGCAAACTTTGAGGTGCATATTCATGAATTATTATTATTATTGAGAAAAATAAAAGTTATGATTGGTATAGGCTCACTTGTCTTAAAAAACAAAATGAAATAAAACTATACTCTCAATTATATGATGATTTAAAATTTTAAAAGGTCACCTCCACCCTTTGAGGCAAGTGGTACAAGGACTGTTATCCCTATTGTATAGATGCAGAAACTGCATCTCAGAGGGATTAAATGGACCTGCCCAAGAAATTAAAGCTGGGTGAAGAAAGCCTTGCCAGTAGTCATTGTGTAACTTGCTGGGAGAGGAAAGTTGTTAGGCATGATGTGAACTTGTACTTGGGGCCTAGATTATCACAAAGATTTATATCTTAGAAAAATTATTCCTCCTGATTTCATTCTCTCAGTCATTGACAGCACTGTTCATTTTTTCCCATGTTCATACTTCTGGGGTTCTCTCTGACTTGTGTATTTCCCTCACCTCTTAGTTACCAGGCTCTTTGAACTCTCTCTGCAATGTCTCTTGTCCCTTCCTCTGTACAATCACATCAGCTATTTGAGTACAGGTCCTGCCTGAACCACTAGAGTAGCCCAATTCCATTCTTTCCTTTGTCTGGTCCATCCTTCAACTCTCAGCCAGAATAAACTTTCTGATGTATACATGAGGACATATCATTCTCTTGTTCAAAAATCTCTAGTAACTCCCTCTTACCTCCTAAGAAATTAGTCAATAAGTGTATAATAGATGAGTTCAACAATAGTAACAGTCTTGTTTGGGCTACACACAAAAAATTATAATACATATAAACATCTTTCTTATAATGGACAATATGACATAGAAAGTTGCCCTTTGAGCCTAGATAGAGTAGATATGTATTACACGAGCAAGTCCCCTAAATTCTCATGCTCATCTCTAGTATTATAAGGTACAGAAGAGTTGCTGATCTATAAAAGTGATAGGAATTCACAAAGCATGAGGTCCCTATAATAATGAAATATATATATGTATGTATATATATATTACTGACATACATATGCACATATATGTAAGCATATATTGAATGTAAACTCAATTTTGACTTTCTTCAGTAGTACTTGGGTGAAAGGGGACAGAAGGGAATAAGCTTTTATATAGCCATTTTACTCTGAGCCAGACACTTAATAGGAGCTTAATATTTGTTGAGTGTTAAACTCCATACTAAGCATTTTACAAATAATATCTCATGGGATTTCACAAAAACCCTAGGAGGTTAATGTTGTTATTATTCTTGTTTTAAGGTTCAGTAAACCATGTCAAACAGAGTTTAAGTAATTTGCCCAGGCGTCACAGAGACAGTGGATGTTTGAGACAGTATTTGAACTTCCTGACTTGGATCCCAACCCTCTATCCATTGCACCCATCAGCTTCAAGGGCCCAGGACAAGCTCTCTGGGATATAACTGAAGCCTAGGATGTAGAACACTTACTGCAAAGTGATGTAGGAATTGCTGGAGAAAGTCATGAAATTGAGTCCCATTATATGTTTAAGTGGAACCTGAGTTTAAATCCATCCTTAGACACTTATTGGCTGTGTGATTCTGGGTAAATCTCTTAACCCTTCATTCCTCAGTTTCCTCATGTGTAAAATGAGAAGAAAATGGCCTACCACTCCAGTATCTTTGCCAAGAATATCCCACGAACAGTATTATCATGCTATGGTCCACAGAATCACAAAGAATTAAACATGACAGAAACAACTGAACAACAGTAGTGTGTTATGAGTATGTACATGAGTGCGTACATACTCATACTATATGTATAGATTTTGGTCTGAAACTGTAATATGATTACCAACTCATGATTTGGAAACTACTTCTACATCCAGAAGTCACTAGTACTTTTTGGTTTGACAGATGTGCCTGGGCTATGAGAACTACGGGCTTTACCCATTTGGCACAGAGACCCCATTCGTCAGCAGGAAGAATTTGAAGCAAGTTCATCTTGGCTTGGAGGCCAGCCCTCTATCTCTACACCACAGTGACTCACCAGAAGGATCAGTGAAAAACATCAGGCTGACGTGTAGGAAGATAACCATAACAGAGCAGTGGCGTGAAACTCCAGGGAGTTTCTGCCAGCATCCAGAAAGGAAGAACAGTCAATAGAGTTAAATGCTGCAGAGAGGGAAATAAAATGACAAGACCTAAAAGTAAAGTCACAGGGTTTCTTAGTGAAGGGATCATGGGTAGCCTTGAAGAGCATTATTTCAGTCAAGTAGTAAGGGAGCTCAGTGGATAGAACTCTGGGCCTGGAATTTGGGAAAAACTGAGTTGAAATCCAGCCCTAGACATTTATTAGCTGTGTGACCCTGAGCAAGTCACTTAACCCTGTTTGCCTTCATTCATACATAGTCACAAAGAGCCAGAGATGATGGAATGGCTGAGCAACTACAGTGGGAATGGAAACCAGAATGCCAGGGGTTGAGAAAATGGAAGTGAGCAGTGTAGACAGACCCCTTTTCTAGGAATTTGGCAATGAAATAAAGGAAAGTTATAGGAGGACTATTGCTTGAGGGATAACAAGACTAAGATCAAGTGAAAGTTGTTGTTTTATTAATGGAAGAGATGGGGGAGGAGACATTGCTAGATTTCACCTGAGGCTTTACTCACACCACATAGGTAAAGGAAAAGGGTTTGAAGGTCCCCTCTTTTCCTCCTCCCTTTTAGGCCATGTAGCTCCCAAATGGGCCTGAGTCTTTGACCTTTTAGTTCATTCTTTTCCATTCTAAAGTGCAGGGTCTCTGATCTGGCTAGGGATCATGAGACATAAGGATCTGGGAGTCCAGGAATCCAGGCCAGATATTGCAACCACCCCCGCAGCAGTATCCGGAGGAGCATGGGAATGCCAGCCTGGTAGAAGCCTGCAGCGCCAGCTTGACTTGAATTGGGTAGGACTAATGCTTTGTAGGAATTGAGTCAAACTGGGAGTTTAATCTCAATCCTCCCCAACTGTGGAGGTGGAGTTGGCACAGTGGGTAATCCCTAGGTGCTGGAGGAGGAGGGGAAATATCTGTATATTTATTCTTGCCACGTCTTTGGTATAAATATCCCTTTAAAAAACAAGAAAAAAGGCAGATCTGATATGCCTGTCTGATGGCAGCAGAGGACAGGCCAGTGAAAGGGAGGAAATGCCACAGACAACTTTCCAGAGGGGAAAAGATTGGGATGGGATTTGGGGCACCAGGAGAGGGGCTGAAGTTGGTAAAGAGAAGGAACACTCGATCCTCTGAAACTGAAGGAGAATTTGGGGAGTTAAAATTTTTAAATGTTGGCTAGGGATGGAGCAGAGAAAAATATTATAATCCAAGTGTTAAAATTACCAAATCACCATCAGGGTTGGAAAATAGATGCCTCCCAGGGCATCTATCTGGTCCAACTTGTGAAGGAGATTCTTGGCTGAGTATAATATCAACAAGAAAGTAATTATTTAGTCTTTTCTTGCAGACTGGAACCCACCACCTCCTGAGACGGCCCACTGCACTCTGGGGTTGCTCTCTTAGGAAGTAATGTGACCTTCAGATGGAGGAAATGGAGATATTTAATCTGGAGAAGTTTGGGGCCAGGAGATGAGGGGAGGATCCAGATCAAGTATGTGAAAGGCTGTCTTTTGGAAGATTCAACTAGTTCAGCTGGGGCCCAGATAGCAGAACTACTCACAGTGGGTGGATGTTGCAGAAATCCCAATTTAGGCCTGGTATCAGGAATGGATTGCCTTGGGAAGCAATGGGCTCTTCTTCAGAGGATATTTTCAGGCAGGACCTAGATATCCAAAATATGTTAGAGTGGAAATTCCTCTTGGGCAAGTGTTATAGTGGAGGGACATCACCATAAGGTTTGGGATTTTAAAACATATATCAAACTTAAATTTGCTTTTCTACAACTGCCACCTATTTAAGTAGACCAAATCAAATCTTTTATCCATATGATAACTTTCCAAAAAGCTTAAAGTAACAATCTGTGTGACCCCAGTGTTCTCTTCTCTGAGCTAAATCTCCTCCCAGTTATTCTTGGAGCCTCTCAAGGGCCTTCGCCATCCTTCTCTTGGAACCCCCTACCCCCAGCTTACAAAAGCCCTTCTTAAAATGTGGGTGTCAGAACTGAATCCAAGGGGACTCATCTAACGATTGCCCTGGGTCTGAACACTATTCCACTGTGGCCAGTTCTCCCCACTCTATTTCTCCCAAGCTATTTCTAGGCAATTACAACCTGGTTCACCATTGATTCAACTATGTTCTCTTGAGCTCCAACTTTTTTCCTTCTCTCAATCTCTTCCTTATGACTGACCATCCAGTATTAATCACATGACATATATCAAGATGATGAAAAGGAACAATTTATTTAAAATAGCAATGAAAGAAACTACGTTGATAGCAAACCCAACCCCTACCCCCACTCCAATGGCCCAGACTGTCACCCTCTAAGCTCTCAGGTCCAGCCAGGCCTTTGGGCCCTTTGCATTTACCCACTTTCAGTCAAGGGAAGGAGGAAATGGCGAGTTAACAACTTGCACACAGGATGACCACAAAAGGTTCTGTGTTTTCATGGTGGGGTCACCTTGTCTCTTTCCTAATAGACCTATGAGTCTGCAGGATGCTGTAGCATGTGATCCCTGTGTAGAAGGGCTGAAGTCTCCCAGGGCTTCCTTTAGGAGGCTGAAGAGTCCAAGGTCCAGCACTGAAATGCAGGAGAGAAGGAAGAATCCCAGTGTCTTCCAAGTCCAGAGCTACATGATATAGTGTAGCACAGCCTGGAGGAAATCTCCAAATCAGAAGCCATTGATTTTCTCTTGTTTACCTTCTCCCTTTGTCTTTTCTAAGTTCCCTAGCACTTATTCCAAAATATCCTATTTCAGAGACATCCCTATGCCTACATAACTCTTACCAACAAGTCACTCCGGACCTGCACCAGTGAGTGAGTTTCTTGGGCTCCAAAGCAATGTGGGAAACCCAAGAGCACATTAGGTTGTTTGGATTTGGGGTTGATATAGGGTTGGAGTCTACTAAAATCCTTAATCTTTTCAAATGAATTACTATGTAGTCACACCTTACCCATCTTATTTTGATATGTTGATCATTTTAATCTTATATTTGGTAAATTGATCATTTAATTTGCTAAATTGACAATTTTAATCCCTATTAAATTCCATCTTACTAGATTCTTCTCAAGGTTCTAGCCTTTCCAGACTTTTTTAGAAGCTGATTCTATTCTCCAACATGTTAGCTGTTCCTCTTTGTGATATCTGCTCATTGCTTTGCATCCTATTTCTGCATTTATTCCAGTCACTGTTAACCTGCCGAATGGCAGAAGGCTAAATACAGATTCCTGAAGAAATGCTACCTCCTATATTCCCTCCCCAGTTGACAAGAACCATTAATGGCCACTCTTTGGGGCCAATCATTCAGTTTCAAATCCATTTAAGTGCATGAACATACAGCCCCCCGTCTCTCTGGTTTGTCCACCAGGACAGACTTGTTCAGAGTCCGAAAGGGAGATGGAATGCCTACCACAACACAAATGGAGTCAGTCAGGTAGGACATGATTGGGAATCAATATTGGTTCTCCGGGATCACCCATCCCTTTTCTACATTTTCATCAGCTACGCCTTTGATAATGTATTCTAGAAGAAGGGATTGAATTCAAGGGCATCACACTAGAGTTTTTCAGCTCTCCTTGCTTTCCTTTTCTTGGCTTTCAAGCCAATGTCTGAGCACTTTCCAGTCTGGCAGCACTTCTGTTCTCTGCAGTCTTGCTAAGATGCCCACAGTGGCTCAGCAGTATATCCCATAGGTTATTCAGGTATGGCTGGTGACTTGAACTCCTCAATGCAGGCAGGTGCTCTCTTATTATCACCTTACTTATCTTAGGTTTTAACAACCAGTAGGTCATTTTTTTCTGCCCCTTCCAGTACAAAGATCATCCTTCTTGGAAGCGAAAACAAACAAATCTGGAATCAAATGAGCTAGTAGAGTGAACAGCAACAAGTATGGCAAGTGTTACAATTTCAATTAATAGTATCTAGCTGGAGAGAACCTGTCCTAGATGGGAAGATCTGAGTTCAAATCCTGTCACAATCATACCTCTTAGCTGTAAGACCCTGGACAGGTCATTTAACCTCAGTTTTCACATTTGGAAAATGAGAATAATAATAGGCCTATTTTCCAACCTCCTTGTGAGGATCAAATCAGATAAAATAATTAAGCCACTATACCACTATGCAAACATGAGCTATGTTATAATGATGTCGTTATTCTATTATGTTATGTGACTCTGAGTAAGTTACTTTCCCTCTCAGGACTATATTTCCTCAACTATGAAATGACAGGGTTAGACTCTATAGTAAGCTCCCTTTGGGCTGGTCAGCCTCTGTTCTGTGACCTTACTATTTCTCAGGTTCTTTGCTGCCCAGGACTGAAGCATGTACTCCAAAGGCCACTATGGGCCTGCAGATCTGCTGAGTGACTGACAAAGACCTCAGCCCTCAGAAAGCCCCAGGTCAGTGGGCTGGGGCTGTCTGGGAAGGCAGGGCTTTCTTGCTTGTGGGGCCCCTGTTTTCTCCTGTGCCTACATGGGCCTCACAAAGCTGGGTTTTAGCCAAGATGCTGAACTTGCTACAAGCATACCTTCTGTGGCTGGGAGGAGACCAGGAGCCATTGGTCTCCCCACCTCCAGGTTACCCCTGCGATTTTATACTGTCAAATTCATCTCCAAACTTCCTGCTGGGATTCAAGTGACCTTAACAGATCTCTAATCCAAACCCTTCATTTTACAAATGAGGAAAACGAGATTTAGAGGGGAAGTGGGTTACCCAGGTCACATAGCTAAGATGCAGCAGAACTGGGATTTGAATCCAGGTCTGCTGATTTCAGAGTTAGTGCTCTCCTGACTGGACACTGAGTCTTGAGCAGCACTCGTGTCTTGTCTTTTTCACAGCCATTAGGTTTCTCTGGGGATGAGCCCAGCAGGCCTGGGGTTGGTCTGATTCCCTTTCAGTTCTATACCCCACTGACCCCCTGGACCTTACCTGCTCCATTTAGCTCTGTTCCCATTTCTTGACTCTAGCTCATGCTTGTGTCTTTTCCATCCAACTAAAGACCTAACTCTCTAACTACTCCACTAGGGAGGAAAAGTCCAGCACTGAGTGTCCGGAGGCTGGGGTGCTCCCAGCTCTGCCAGTGACATGTGTGACTGAGAACACTATCACTCCCTTCTCGGGGTCTCTATTTCCCCCACTAGAAATAGGAGACTAGTACAGATGATGCCCACATTCTCCCTTTCCACTCTGAGCTCACCCAAACTGCCCAGACCCATCCACTGTGTGGGAGTGCTCTGTGACCATTCCATGGCTGACTCTGGGGGTCAAGTGTCACTGCCAGACATCCAGAAAAAGTCCTGGTCTTGTCACAGAGAAGACTCAAGGAGGCAACAGCCTGGTGATGGGAGGGGAGGAGGAGGGCTCTCACCACCCTCTGGCTCCCTTTCTTTGTGCCTCTAGCCTAGTTTTTTTTCTTTGCTGGAAAGAATTGCAGGTGCAGCAACTGCACGTGTCATTAATTGGCCAATTTTGGGGGGCCCAATTAGCCGCTTGCCCCCTCCTTCCCCATGACTAAGTGGCCAATTGAGTCTGTAATTAGCCCTGCACAGATGGTTTCTGTGCCTCATTTTGGGAGACAAGGAGGCAGGACCAGGGAAAGGGCCCGGAGTGAGGGGGAAGACTCCGAAGATTGGAATTTGGGATTCAATTTTCTAAATGAGTCAATGGACTCTTCTCATTTGAGAAAGATTCCTCCAAGCTCTAGTGGGTGCTAGCTCTTCTCCCTGAGAGTATGGGGATCAGAGCAGCATAAAGACGTGTCCAGAAGGGATTTCCCAGGCCATCTTGTCCAATTCTGTCATCTTACAGGAAAGGAAGGGGAGGTCCACAAAGGCTGAGATTTCTACTCAGTGAGCAACAAAGATGATCCTTGAACTCAGGTCCTCTCATTTTCTATCAGGCTTTCTTTCCACAGAGCTGCTACCCTCACCCCACCCCCACTTTTTTTTGTTTTGTTTTGTTTTGTTTTTTAACAGATAAAAAAACTGAGGTCTACGCAAACAGTGAGGTAGTGGCAGAACCAAGTAGAGCCTATAAATGCTCCTTTATGAAAGTGCACAGAGCAATATAATAACAGCAAAGTGAACATTTGTATAGCACTTTTAGATTGGCAAAGTGCTTTATAAAAATCATCTCATTTCATTCTCACAACAGCCGTGGGAGGTAGGCCCTACTTTTATTTTTATATTACAGATGAGGAAACCGAGGGAGACAGCTTTGGGTTTGTGAGGGACAACTTGCCCAGAGTCTCACAGCTCTTAAGCTTTTGAGGCTGGATTTGAACTCAGATTTTCTTGCCTCTACAGCCAGTGTTGTCTCTACCTGGGAAGTTCCCAAGAAGCAGTGAAGTCCACACTAGTTTGGGAATCAAAGGGTCTGAGGAGGACTATTGCCTGTGGCCACAGAAACATCCTGGGCTAGCTCTCAGGGCAGCTCTAGATATGAGGTCCTTCTGACTTGACATGTAGGGCCTTGTTTCTTAGGCTTCACCCCTGCCAAGAAGGGAGACGTGGAACACACGGTGAGCATTCTGTGAACACTTTCTGCTAGAGGTGGAGCTCTGATATCTCAGGGCTCTGCATTCTCATTATTCAATTTAATTTAACGACTGGTTATGATCACCTGTCTGTGTGCTAGGTGATTAGAAGATGAAATTCAAGAAACAGGTCTTGCCCTCAAGGAGTTTATATTCTACTGGGGGCAGACAAGTGAATCAAAGCTACATATGAGGTAATTTGGGGAGATCTTGTGGGCAGATCCCAATCTCCCCCAACCCGTAGCCAGTAACTTAGCAGAGAATGAAACATTCGTGTCACTACAGGCCCTGAAGGTGAGCCTCACTCTGTGTCCCTAGGCAGGCTGGCCCCCTGATAAAGGAGCCCAGGCTGCCTTTCCAAAACAGTGGGTCCCACCCGCCCTCATGTTTCTTCCCCCAGCATAGTGACGCATCCCTGTGGGCTATCTTCCTAGAAAAGACTGACATTGCAATAGATGATAATAACTAGGTTTGCTCAAATTCAAAGGCTCAAAGGACCGTTCCCTTCCTCTGTCATTTCAAAGAGCAGAAATGAGATCCAGAGTAGGAAAGTGATATATACCATTCTCTGGTTCAAAATCCAGGGCTCTTTCCTGGACACTATGAAGAGAAAACCAACCTCTCAGGTCGGGCCCGGGCAGAGCTCAAGGGTTAATCTCAGAGGCCCTAGCACCCCTACTGTCTGTCTAGTCCTGGTCCTGGCCTGACCTAGGCTCTGATGCAATTTCCAGAGGGCTTAGGAGCTCCAGGCTTTGGAATGTCTTCTGGCCCCTGTAACCGCCAGGGACAAGCCAAGCCAAGCCTGTGTCTCCCCTCCTAGTTTGGGCTGCTTATAGCCCTTCCTGGCCCAACTGCAGTTTGGCCCAAGTTATAGATAAAGGAAAGCAGGAGATTGGGTAACTACTTAGTCAACAGGCATTTATGCATGGGTCATGTGCTGGCCACTGGGGTAGGTGCTTGAGACACAGAGGAAAAAAAAATCAATTAGCCCCTGTCTTCAAAAGACTTGTAAGTCCAGGTTACACCCACCTTCTCCGTTCAATTCATCCCGTGTTTTCTCTGTGTCTGAGCTTTTTAATTCTATTTCTTCCCTGCCTTCCCCCCTCTCCATTAGGTTGGACAGCACAAGCTTATGTGGGGTGAGGTAGAAACAGAAACAGGCCGTGGGTTTGAATCCTGCCTGACATAAGCTGTATCAGGTGAGATACTTCTCTGGTTCTAGTCACTTGCACAGGGATGGTGTGAGCATAGTGTGACAGAAATTTAACCAATTCAGTCCAGCCAACATTTTCTCAGCATAGCCTCAAGATAGGGTCTTGTCACAGAGCACAAAGATGAAAAATGGTGCTTTCTCTGCCTTTAAGGAGCTGAGAAGCAGAGAAAACTGGATAACTCTACAAGGGCAGGGCTGAAAGACATGATGTCTTACCACCTCTCAACTCTAAATCCAAATAATTATGCTACAAAGGAATGAGAGATGATTGCAAAGGGGAGCTCCAGATGGTTTGGAGTTGAGCTGTGAGAAATCACTATATTACACACCATCAAGGAAGGCTTCATGGAAGAGGGGGCACATAAGGCAAGCACTTCAGCAGATGGAGATGGAAATATAACTGAGGAGGGACCTGTGAGCAAAATATAGAGAAGCCAGAGTGAAGAGAGCAGGAAAATAAGTTGTATAATGGTTATTTGTATAATTATCAGGTAATTCAAAACTGAGCTTTCCTTGGAGGTTACTTAGTGCAATCCTACCTTTTTACAGCTAGCTCTCTTCTCTCTCTATTGGGCTGTGAGTCTCTTGAACAAAAGGAATATACCATTTCCTCTCTGTGTCAAGCTCAGGCTTACTTTGAACAGACTGCGAAAGGTCTGAAGGAGGCAAAAGAGCCAAGTCTAGACATTAAGGCAGTCTGGAGTGATGGTGGGGAGGGTCCTGGGTGCCAGGCAAAGGAGTTGAAGCTTTAATTGTAGGCTAAATGAAGCAGAGCTGGAAGCAGCCACCTACTTTTCCAGATGAAGAAACGGAAGTCCAATAAATGACTTGCCCAACGTCACACAACTAGTAAGCTGTGGTCAATTAACAAACACATAGATTTCACTTCCTCTAAGCCAGATGCTGTGCTCAGTGGGGCTACAGAGAAAATATTAAGTACATCTCCCAACCTTGGGTACTCAGGGGACAGCATGCAAATGACTATGTCCATGAAGGACAGAGATAATATAAATAGGATCTTAGATCAAAGGCAATGGGGGTGAGGATGGTGGGGTATAGATAGAGTACTGTTACTACTTTTTTCAGATCCCACTTTTGACTTCACTGGTTTAGAGAAATATCCCCTACCAGCACATATTAGCACCTACTTGAAATTTAATAATCTCACTGAGAGATAGAGTGATTGACCCAGGGTCATACTACCAGCATCAGAAGCAGAACTTGAAATCAGATCTCTCCAATTCCAAGGTTGGTATCTATGCATTAAGTAAGCCATGTTGCCAGGGGCAGCTAGGAAGCACAGTGGATAGAGTTTCAGGTCTGGAATCAGGAAAACTTGAATTCATATGTGACCCCAGACACTTACTAGCTGTATGATCCTGGGCAAGTCACTTTACTCTGCTTTAGTTTCCTCATCTGTAAAGTGAGCTGGAGAAGGAAATGGCTCATGACTCCAGTGTCTTTGCCAAGAAAATCCCAAATGGGGTCCTGAAGAATGGGACATGTCTGAACACAACTAAACCATAGGCCATGCTACTCATCGTAACTCAGTGACAGAACCCCCACAGCTTTGTCAGCAGCTTTCTCCATCCTCATCCGCCTAAACCCTAGGGATTTCTGAGTTCTTGCCTCTGTTTAATAAATACTTTAGCTTCTTCTCTCCCCACCAACCTTCCAGGGTGCCTGCTTCTCTCAGCCTCTCTTTTGTGCTTCTGAAGGGCAGCAAGCACAGTATAAAGCAAAAAACCTTGATGCTAGTCAGGACCCTTGGGGTCAAGGCAGGATCTGCTGCTCACCTGCTTTGTGATCAGATCAACTGACTGCTCTGGGCCTTAAGATTTCTTCCACTATAAAATTAATGGATTAGCCAAATTAATTTTTATTTAAATTTAGGCTTTTTATTTTTCAAAACACACACATAGAAAATTCTGAACATTCACCCTTGCAAAATCTTTTGTTCCAAAAATTTTTCCCTCCCTTTTCCCCATCCCCTCCCTTAGAGGGCAAGTGATCCAATATATGTTAAACATGTGCAATTCTTCTATACATATTTCCACACTTACCATGCTACACAAGAAAAATCAAAAAGAAAAAAAAATGAGAGAACAAAAAGCAAACAATAACAACAAAGGTGAAAATGCTATGTTGTGATCCACAATCAGTCCCCACATTCCTCTCTCTGGATGCTCTCTTTATCACAAGACCATTGGAACTGGCCTGAATCACTTTGCTGTTGAAAAGAGCCACAACCAGGGGCAGCTAGGTTGCGCAGTGGTTAGAGCACCAGCCCTGAAGTCAGGAGGACCTGAGTTTAAATCTGATCTCAGACACTTAACATTCCCTAGCTGTGTGACCCTGGGCAAGTCACTTAACCCCAATTGCCTCAGCAAAAAGCAAAAAAAAAAAAAAAAGAGCCACAACCCTCAGAATTGATCATCGAATAATCCGTTGCCATGTACAATGATCTTCTGATTCTGTTCATTTCACTTAGCATCAGTTCATATAAGTCTCTCCAGGCCTCTCTGAAATCATCCGGCGGACCACTTCTCATAGAATAATAATATTCCATAACATTCATATGCCATAATTTATTCAGCCATTCTCCAATTGATGGGCATCCACTCAGCTTCCAGTTCCAAGGCAAGATAATTTCTAAAGATTTCAAGCTCTAAACAATCTTTGGGTCTTTTCTAATTGTTTTTAATCAGCTGGGGACTGGGAAGCCCAACCACCAAACTGTTTCAGAAAAGTGAATTGAACTGTATACAAAGTAACCATGAATACTTCCTAGCAAGTGTATGAAGGAGTTGTTCAATGGATAAAGTGCATGAACTTTGTGATAGCTATTCTAACTACTTTAAACACTTTTCTCCTACCTTACTCCCTCCCTTTCTTCTTTCTTTCCAATCTTCTTCCCTCCTTCCTCTCCTTCCTTCTTTCCTTCCTCTTTCAGTTGTCTGCAGGACTAGAGACAACAAGAAAAGCTGTGTTTCTTTTTTTTTTATTAAAAGCTTTTTATTTACAAAACATATGAGTGATTTTTCTACATTGACTTTTGCAAAAACTTTTTTTTTTCCCCAAGGAAAAGCTGTGTTTCAATTGTAATTCTAAGTTACTGATGAGAAGGTAGAATGTTGCCTCCCCCATGATCCATTAATCCATTATCCCCTAAATGTAGTTTTTTTGTTTGTTTGTTTCTTTTTTTTTACATAAAGGTAAGGACTCAGGAGGGGTTAGATTTGATGAGTAGGGAGGAGGAATCTAAGAGAAGGCATGCTGCTCTAGGAAAGCAGTCCTGAATTGGCACTGAAGTGGGGGTGCTATTCAAAAGAGAGCCTAGGAGTCCAGGTGACCGCAGAACGAGGAGGAGTAAGTGCTGAGAACCTATGCAGTCACTGGTATCAAAAATGTACAACATGACAAACATAGACCCACGTTTAAAAAGATGGCGCATATTTAACTTATATCAGATTGCTGTCTTGGGGAGGGAGGAAGTGAAGGAGGGAGAAAAATTTAGAATACAAAATTTTATAAAAATGAATGTTTTTTTTTTTCAAAACATATGCACGGATAATGACAATATTGACCCTTGCATAGCCTTGTGTTTCAGATTTTCTCCTCCTCCCCACCCCTTCCCTAGATGGCAAGAATCCAATATATATTAAATATGTTATAAAAATGAATGTTGAAAACGATCTTTACTTATATTTGGAAAAATTAAATGTTATTGAGGGGAAAAATGAGAGAAGAGAGAGAGAGAGAGAGAGAGAGAGAGAGAGAGAGAGAGAGAGAGAGAGAGAGAAATAC
>JAJPUD010003064.1:176374-267568 GCA_023553655.1 Myrmecobius fasciatus | reverse complement strand
TCCTTCCTTCCTTCCTTCCTTCCTTTCCCCTCCATCTCCCTTTCTCTCTCTCTCTCTCTCTTTCTGCTTGAGATAGTTGACTGAAAAGATGAGATTTTACTTCTGTAATAAAGTTTGGGCAATGCTAGTAAATGATTAACAAGTAACCTAAGTCCTTTCTCCATATAGATAAACACTTTTAAGCTTAATCTACATTATTAACACTTTCCCTACTACTTTCTTAAGTCTAGACAATCAACAAAATAATAAATTAAGCCCTAATGTGTAGATTTACATGCTGAAATGTAAAGACTCATACTGAAAATTTAATAATTGGCATTTATGAGCTTGTCAAGGTTCACTCCTAGTTGGGGTCAGCACCTCTGTAATTATGCAAATTTTTTGCCTGTCCATCCACACAGGAAAAACCAAATGGATGAAGAATGTCCATTTTCCAAAGTTTGTCCAAAAGTATGTATACCTGGCCCCAGCATTTATAAGGAGAAGGAGAGTGTATTTGATTGTTTTGAGAATGTTAAAAAGTATTTTTCTGACCACAAGCTAAAAAAAGGGAGAAAAAACTAATTAAACCAACTATGTCTGACAGTATATGCAATATCCCATACTCATAGTAGTCTATCTCTTCAAAGAAAGAAGACATATTTTCTTATTCCCTTTTCAGGGAGGTGTCATTATAATGTCATTATAATTATATAATATTTAGTTTATTTTTTGTTCTTTTCATATACATTATTCCAATTATTGTCTATGCTGTTTTTCTGGATCTTCTTTCTTCATTCAGCATCAATTCATATAAGTCTTCACATCAGACTTTTTCCAAATAACCTAAGATTATGTTAGCCTTCTGGTTTCCATATCATACTGTTGAATCTTTTGCATTTATAATCCACCAAACTCTTCCCAGAACTTTTTCAGATTAATTGACATGCATCTTGCATTGATGAAGTTCATTTTTAAAACCCAGACTTAAGACTATATTTATGCATTTATATGAAGGACCTCCAATAGCATTATAATGAAGAACTTTGCCAATAGAGATCACAGTGTATCTCTTTGACTTTGAAGATAAAGTTCAGATATCTGAGGTACATAGAGATTAAGTGCTTTGCCCTACTGGAAAGGACATCGTTTTTATATGGTGAAAAGAATGTTCAATCAATGCTCAAAAATCCAAAGGTATGTGTTGAAATCCCAACTCTGCTGTTTATTATCTATAGGAACCAGGACAAGTTACCTTTCTTCTATGTATCTAAGTGAGATATATCTGTGAGATGAAGGGATTGAACTAGATGACCAATAAGGTCCACTTGATCTCTAAATCTATGATCTTAAGCATTAGAACCAGATTTGAAGCCAGTCTAATTAAGTAAAATTGAAGAAGACTGGGAATCCAGAAAGAGAGTAAATAATGAAGGACATTAAAAGCTGGACAACAAGTTTTATATTTGATGAAAAGTAATGGGAAGCCAGTGGCATTGGTTGAATTGCAAGAGGTGGTATAGGTGACATGAATCAAACCTGCCCTTTTGTCCACTGCTTTTGGTACTACACTGCATTTTCCTATTCTGATTATCTGTGTTATCTTTTCCAGAGATACCCATCACTCTTAGGTGGCAACAGGAGGCATTTATTAAGATTTATTTGGACCTAGAGGAGCTTATTAGGACTTTGCTGATTGTTAAGGGACATTTTTGGGATCATGAGATAATAGCTGCAAAACCTAATGCATTTTGAGATCAGTATGCCCAAAGATGCTTCTTCTTGGACAATGGGAGAGAAGCAGTGCTGAGACCTAAATAGATCTACTTGGATTCTTCAGGAAGGATGGCCAGGATTAAGAAGTAACCTTCCCCCTTAACCTGTGAGGATAGGAAGGTGGAAAGTCTCCTTGAAAGGTCTCCATCCCAGACTTAAAACTATATTATAAAGTGGTGGTCACCAAAACCATTTGATACTAGCTAAGAAACAGACTGATTGATCAACAGAATAGATTTGGTACACAAGATACAATAGTCAATGACTACAGTAATCTAATATTGATAAATTCAAAGACTCCAGCTTCTGGGATAAGAACTCATTATTTGACAAAAAATGCTGGGAAAATTAGAAAACAATATGGCAGAAACTAAGCTTTGACCAACATCTAATACCTTATACCAAGATAAATTCAAAATGGGATCATGATTTAGACATAAAAAGTATAACTATTAGCAAATTTAGTAGAACAAGGGATAGTTTCTCTGTCAGATCATTGAAGAAGGGAGGAATTTATGGCCAAAGAAGAGCTAGACAAAGCAAAATGAATAGTTTTGATTACATTAAATTAAAAAAGTTTTGCACAAACAAAACTTATGCAGACAAAACAAGAAGGGAAGCAGAAATCTAGGAGATGATATTGATAGCCAGTGTTTCTGATCTCATTTTTAAAATATACAGAGAACTGACTCAAATTTATAAGAATACAAGCCATTCCCCAATTGACAAATGATCAAAGGATATGAACAACAATTTTCAGATGAAGAAATTAAATTAATTTCTAGTCCTATGAAAAAATGTTTTAAATCACTCTTGATTAGAAAAATGAAAATTAAGAACTCTGAGGTATCATTTCACACCTCTCAGATTGGCTAAAATGACAGGGAAAGATAATGATAAATGTTAGAGGGGAATGTGGGAAAGTTGGGACATTAATGCATTATTGGTGGAGTTCTGAAATGATCTAAGTATTCTGGAGAACAATTTAGAACTATGCGCAAAGGGCTATAAAACTGTGGATACCCTTTGCTCCAGCAGTGTCACTACTGGTTCTCTATCTCAAAGAGATTATAAAAGAGGGAAAAGGACCCATATGTGCAAAAATGTTTATAGCAGCTCTTTTTATAGTGGCAAGGAAGCAGAAATTAAGTGGATTCCTACCACTTGGAGGACGACTGAATAAATTGTGGTATATGAATGTAATGGAATATTATTGTTCTATGAGAAATAATGAACAGACTGATTTCAGAAAAGCCTGGAAAGACTTATATGAACTGATACTGAAGCAAGCAGAACCAGGAAAACATTGTAAACAGTAACAACAAGATTATGTGAGCTGTGATAGAATTGGCTCTTCTCAGCTATATGGTGTTTCCAATAGTCTTGGGATAAAAAAACACCATTTGCATCCAGCAAGGGAACTATGGAGACTGAATGTAGATCAAAGCACAGTATTTTCACCTTTTTTGCTTTTTTGTTTGCTTTTTCTTTTTCCCCTTTTGTTCTGAATTTTCTTGCACAACACGACAAAAATGGAAATATGTTTAAAAAGATTGCACATATTTAACCTATATCAGATTGCTTGCCATCTTGGGGAGGCAAGGAAGGGAGGAAGAAAAATTTGGAGCACAAAGTCTTACAAAAAATGAATGTTGAAAATTATCTTTGCATGTATTTGGGAAAATAAAATGTTATTTTGGAAAAAAGAAAAAGCTCTTTGAAATATATTGTGTTTTTTAGCCAAAGAGATCCAAAAGTCTAGTTGGGGCTGATAGGGTTCTGGGAGGGAAGGTACCCCTAACCCAAGATCATTGAGGGACAGAAGCATAACGTCCTTTGCTCTCAGCCTTCAGCAAAGAAGTTCTGTGTGAGTGGGAGAGTGGAGAGAAGTTGATCCCCTCCCCCTGGTTGCTAGGGAGACCTCTCCCACATCCAACCCCCTGCCTTGGCTGTGCTGTTTAGAGGATGTTAAGGATTCTGTGAGTGGTCCAGGCAGTAGACAGGGGATAGGGTTCTGGATTATAAAGACTATGTCTGACAATTGGCAAAGAGAGACTAAGGATGTAAGGGCAGTGGGAAGAAGAGCCGAAGTGGGAATGGAGATCATTGTTCTTTTCAAGGGGAGTTCCCCCAAATCTAACCTAGCATTCAAGAATTATAAAACATCAGAATTGTAAGGGACCTTAGAGATTACTAGGTCCAGTTTCCTTGTTTACAATACCTCTAAGGGAAATGTTTTCTTCAGTCACAAAGTGGTAGCACTAAGTTTCGAACTTGAGTCAATTGCCTCTCAATCCAGGGCTCTCATGGAGCCCTGAAGCCTCCCTCAACTTCTTCTTACTGTAATGCACCCTTGATCTATGCACCCCATGCTATGAGAGAGCAACAAAAACAGAGATGAAACAGATACAAAGGCAGAGAAGCAGAGATGGAAGAAGAGAAACAGAAAGACAGAGAGAAGGAGGGAAGAAGAATAGTGCAACAGACACAGTTAAATGCAGATGCAGGGGAAACAAAGAGACAGAGACAGACTAACAGAGAAATGGGGGGAATGGAGAGAGAGAGAAATAGACACAGACACACAGAGAGATAAGAGACAGAGAGACAGACAGAAGCAGAGCTAGAAACAGAGAGACAGAAAGACAAAGAGACAGAGATTGAAAAGAGACAGAAACAGAGAGAGACAAAGACACACACACACGGACACACACACAAAGACAGAGACAGGAGAGACAGACATAGAGACAGAAAAAGGAAAGAGACAGAAACAGACAGACACAGAGACAGACAGACACAAAGCTAGAGAAGAGACAGAGATTCAGAAACAGAGTCAGACATACAGAAAGAGACAAACACACACACACACACAAAGAGCCAGACTGACAGAGACAGAGACAGACCCAGAAACAGAAGAGACAGAGACAGAAACAGAGAGACATAGAGACAGAGACAGAGATTCAGAAACAGAGACAGACATACAGAAAGAGACAAACACACACACACACACACACAAAGAGACAGACTGACAGAGACAGACAGAGACACAGAAACAGAGAGACATAGAGGCAGAGGCACAGAGACAGTGGCAGAGGCAGAGACAGAGAGACAAAGAAAGACAGAGACAGAAACAGAGATAGACATACAGAAAGAGACAAGCACACACACACCCATACCCTCCCAGAAAGAGACAGACACAGAAACAGAGAGACTGACAGACACAGAGACAGAGAGACTGACAGATATAGAGAAAGAGATAAAAACAGAGAAACAGAGACAGATAGAAAGAGAGACCGACCGACAGACAGAGGCGGAAACAGAAAAAAGACAGAAACAGAGATGGAAAAAGAGAGACAAAAAGAAACAGAGAAACAGAGAGAGACATATACATACAAGGAGATTTCTACTCTGGTGATTCTTGCATATCTGACAACAGCCTCTTGCCACTCATACACTCCTGGCCTTCTTCCTTGGCTTCAGTCACATTGCTCCTAAAATCCTGTCTCCTCCAGGTAGTTTTCCAGTTTCGCAGAGAAGGAGGATGATTGTTGAGAATCGTGAAAGGGCAGTGCTAGAGCTAGAAGTCACCTGGCTCCTAGTTGAGTGCTCTCACAGCAAAGTGAAGCTTATTCTTGGCCCAGAACCTTCCTACCCAGACTGGTCACATGAGAAACTCTCCTTCCCCAGACCCAACTGTACTGATCCTGGGCTTGTAAGCAAAGTCCATGCTTTCCATTTCTATTTATTTATGGTACACTATTAAATATCTGTCTTCTCTCTCTCTCTCTCTCTCTTTCTCTCTCTCTCTCTCTCTCTCTCCCTTTCTCTCCCTCTCTCTCTGTCTCTCTCTCTGTGTCTCTCTTTGTCTCTCTGTGTCTCTCTTTCTCTCTGTCTCTGTCTCTTTGTCTGTCTCTGTCCGTCTCTCTCTGCCTCTACCTCTCTGTCTGTCTCTATCTCTGTTTCTTTCTATCTTTTTGTCTCTCTTTCTCTGTCTCTTGTCTTTCTGTTTTCCTGTCTCTCTGTGTGTCTGTCTGTTTATCTCTTTTTCCATCTCTTAGACTCTGTGTCTGTCCATTTCTGTGTCTGTATTTTTTTCTGTTTTTATGTCTGTCTGTCTCTCTGTCTCTGTCTGTCTCTCTGTGTGTGTATGTGTGTGTCTTTCTCAGGCCAGGAAACATTTAAGAATAAGGACTGTGTCACTCACTCTATCTAGTGCTATGAGCTGGGAAGAAATTTAAAATGGTTCTGGAAGGGAGAAAGGAAAGGAGATGGTAAGGATAATGGTGGTAATCACAATGGAGAGGTGTTGTAGTAGTAGTGAAATCGATGGGGATGATGGTGGAGATAATGGTGCTGGTAATGATGATGGCAATAGTCATGGCTGTGATGGTTGATATAATATTACATTTAGTGATAGTGACATTGATGATGATGGCAACGGCAATTCTAGTAATAATGGCTTTCATGTTAGTAATGATAATGATGACAATGATAGTTATGGTGATAATGGTTGTGGTGATGGTAATGATGTTTGATTATTATGACCTTTATGATGATGGTGGTGGGGATGGGAACTAGACTGTTGGGACAGCTAGGTGGTACAGTGGATAGAGCACCAGCCCTGAAGTCAGGAGGACCTGAGTTCAAATCTAGCCTCAGACACCTAACACTTCCTAGCTGTGTGACCCTGGGCAATTCACTTAACCCCAATTGCCTCAGCAAAAGAAAGAAAAAATGAAAGAAACTAGACTGTCAGCTCTCTACATCTGAGTACTTATCCTACAAAAAGAATCTTCCAAAAGTATCTTCCAGCCTTCTTAAGGCTCCCTTTTCTCCCAAATTTGGGATGTGCTCATGGTCAAGGCAATCTTCAAGTGAGAGTAGAAGCAATAGAATCTTTGAACATTCCATCTTGCAACCTGGTACCTTGGCTTATGTACCTTAATAGCTTCCTTTGAGCAAGGTCTCACAAGGTAATTTGAGTAGTTTGAGAAGAAAAGAATTGGATACTTGTTATGGAAGGAACCTAATTTCCTCAGATTCAAAGGGGAAACAGAGGGAATGATGGAATGCTAATTAAGGACACTTCTCTGTAACTATCTCTGTCTCTGCTCCCTCAATCTCTCCTCCCACATTCCCAGCCCAGATGCTATAGGGCCCTAGGCAGGAACTGCCAGATATAGCAGAAATCCCAAGGCATCTGTTCTTTCCAACACAACCTAGTTCCCTCAGTATCTAGGGGTTCAAGGCTGACTCAACAAGGCTCTAAAGAATCTTGGGATAGGACTCAGGCCGCTTCTAGAATAATAGGATCTCAGAGCTGGCAGAGACCTCAGAAGGTATCTAGTCTAAATCATCTGAGAAATCATCTCTACAGTATTCTTTGATGTGACATCATTCAACTTCTCCTTGCATTTCTCCAGTGATGGGCAACACCTAATACTTTTTGAGGCAACCCATTTAACTTGTGGACAACTTCAATTATTAGAAAACTATTTATTACACTCCAGTCTTTCTCTGTAATATCCCCTTAGAAGAGGGAGTGAATCTGAGAACAATGAATCTCCAAGCGGCTATTTTATTCATGTCTCTATCTCCCTGTTGGAGAATTCTGAAGACAAGCTGGAAAGAACATGGCCATCTACTCTACAGTCTCCCAATTCAGTAGATAAATTATTTCCCAAGACTGACATAAAATTCCTCCTGCTGCTTATGAAGCCACATAGTGTCATCCTCAGGAAGGGTAGAAGAAATCTAAGTTTTCCCTAACTGATGGGATCTGCTCTAGCCTGGTCTCATAAAACAGTTCAGGAGGGACTGAGGAAGATATCTGTCTGCATGCCCCCAAAGCTCATGTTCTTAAATCCCATCCTTAACACTCCCACAGAAACTTTTGCTCTATAGGCTTCTCTTAGATTGCTGAATCCCTGGCACATTTTTATTTCATACCTCCAGGCCAGGAAATGCTCACTTTGCTCCTGATTTCATTTTCACTCATGGGACTTCCCCACCTTCTATCTGAAAGCCTTCTCATTCTGCAAGTGCTTCATGGCCCTGAGTGGTGAGTTACCCTGTCCTATTCCCTAGTCAGCTACCCTTTAAAAGTCATCTTTCCTCATTAGAATGGAAGCTCCTTGAGGCTGATGAAGGGTTTTTTTGTTTATATTTGCATGCCCAATGTTTATTACAGTGCCTTGAAGTTAATAAATACTGTCTGTCCATCTATTTATCTGTTTGTGGATGGAATGCTGGGCCTGGAGCCATGAAAACCTGAGTGTACAAAATCTAGCCTCTACTTGTGTTACTTTGAGCAAATAACTTTAACAGTATCTCTATCAGTTTCCACAATTAACTAATAGGGATAATAACAGCACCTATCTCCCATGGTTATTGTGAAGATCAAATGTGATAATATTTGTAAAGTACTTACAAATTTTACTGCCTAGCACATTTTAGGCACTTAATAAACATTTGATTGCTTTCTTCCTTCCCATCAGATTGGCACCTTGTAAATTCTGTAATGATCTGCTAATGTTTGATAGATTAGAAAGAGTCCTGGGTTGGGAGTCAGGAGGCTGAGTCTGGGTTCAGGTTCTGCCACAAATTCAATCTTGGGGCATACCCCCCATCCCCCCCCAGGCACTGTCTGAGCCCTGAGTCAATAAACTTATTCCTGAATGTCTTTCATTCTCTCCAGGAGTTAATGAATTCAACAAGGAGATGCCCAATTTGTCTATGGCTTTTTGTGCCTGAAGTTTCAGATAAGACTCAACCTTTTCCAGTCCCAGTACCTGGTCCTTCTTTGTTCCACATAATTTCAGACACTCATGCCCCCAAAAGACTATACTGCACCATGGGAATCTGCAGCTAAATCCCCCTTCAGTCCAACTTAGCACTCATTCAGACTCACCTTCCTTCCAGCCTATGGCTACCACAACTACTTAAAGGTTTAACCTAACTTGCCATTATATTTCCAATTATATAACCAAGACTCAGCCAGTCAACAAATATTTACCAAGTGTTTATTACTGCGAGGCACTAAGTTAATCAGTGGGGACACAGAGAAAGGTAAAAAAACAGTTCTTACCCTGAAGCAATTCATGTTCTAGTGGAGGGAGACAGCATACAAACATACAGGTTGCATCCAGTAAGGAGGGACTAATCTCAGAGGGAAGGAACTAGCATTGGGGAACCAGGAAAGACAAGAGGCAGAGATGAGGGGGGAGAGAATTCCAGGTCTTGGAGGCATCCAGTGAAAAGGTACAGAGTTGGAAAATGGAGTGTTATGTGAGGGGAGCAATAAAAAACCCAGTGCTGCTGGATTGTAAAGTATTTGGGGGAGAGGAGAGTAGGAAGCCTAGGAGGGAGGTAGTGAAGAGTTTTGAAAGCCAAATAGAGGATTTTATATTAAATTTATATTTAATCCTGGAGGTAATTAGAGAGCCACTGGAATTTACTGAGTGGGGGGTGTGTGACATGGTTACATCAGCACTTAGGAGAATCACTTTGGCAGCTCAGTGGAGCATACATTGGAATGGGAAGGAACTTGATGGATAGAGATCAAGGCTATTGGTAGTCCAGACAGGTAATAAAGACATTAACCAGGATGGCAGCTGTGTGAGTAGAGAGAAGACATAAACATAAACATGAGATATTTTGAAGTAGAAATGACAAGAGCTAGCAAATTGGATATATGAGTCTAAGATGACATTGAGTTTGCAAGCATAGGTGACTGAGAGGACTGTGGAGCTCTCAACAGTAATAATGAAGATTAAAGGGAGGGTTTGGGGAAAAGATAATGAGTTCAGTTTTAGATATATCAGACATATTAAGATATCTATGAGATAGATAGTTTGAGATGTCCAATGAACAGTTGGATAGATGAGACTGGAGGCCAGCAGAAAGATTAAGGTTGGATAAATAGGTCTGAGAATCCTCCGCATAGAGATGATACTTGTAACCATAGGAGCTGATGAAATCACCAAGTGAGATCTTGTAAAAGGTCCAGGTTAGGGCCTGGGGGTACACTTACAATAAATGGGCATGATCTGGAGAGAGATCCAGCAAAAGAAACTGAGGAGGAGTAGTCAGAAATTTAGGAGAAAGACTAGGAGAGAGCAGTTACAAAAACCTAGAGAAAAGAGTATCAGGAAAGGATCATGATCAACAGTATCAAAAGTTACAGAGAGCTTAAAAAGAATGAGGATCAAGACTAGACCATTGAATTTGGCAATTGAGAGGTCACTGGTATGTTGGGGAGAGCAATTTCAGCTGAACGATGAGGTTAAAAGCCAGACTGCAAAAATTGTGGAAAAAGAGAGAAAAGGAAATGGAGGCACAAATGAAAGGCTATTTTCTCCAAGAGTTAAACCACAAAAGGAAATGAATTTTAAGACAATAGTTAGTGAAAATGGTTGGATTGATGAGGTTTTTTTTTTATTAAAGCTTTTTATTTGTATAATATATGTATGGGTAGTCCCCCAACATTGATCTTTACAAAGCTTTCCATTACAAATTTTACCCCAGTCCTTTCCCCTCCCCTAGATGGCAGGAAGTCCACTACATGTTAATAATGTTGAAATGCTTGAGAAGTTATGCAAGAAAAATCCTATCTACAAGAAAAAAAAAGAAAATCAGAGAAAGGCAACACAATGCAAGCAGATATCAATAGAGAGCATGAAAATGTTACGATGTGGTCCATATTTCATATCCCTCTCTCTGGGTGTATATGGTTTTCTTCATTGAACAATTGGAACTGGTTTGAGACAATTCTTTGTTGCAGAGAGCCATGTCCATCAGAATTGATCATCATGTAATACTGTTGTTGCTGTGTATGTTGATCTCCTGGTTCTGCTCGTTTCACTCAGCATCAGTTCATGCAAGTCTCTCCAGGCCTCTCTGAAATCGTCCTGCTGGTCGTTTCTTACAGAACAATAATATTCCATAACATTCATATACCATAATTTATTCAGCCACTCTCCAATTGATGGGCATCCCTTCAGTGATGAGGCTTTTTTTTAAGAATGGAGGAGACAAGACTATGGGTACAGTCAATAAAGACAGGAAGAGATTGAAGATTAATGAAAGAGTTGGGATGATTAAGAAGTGATTTGCTAGAGAAGGAAGGATAGATGGGAGCATGGGAGTATAGGAAGGAGGTTGTCTTGACAAATAGAAGGAATAAGATTACCTCTTCATATGAATCAAGATTAGAGGAGGAGACTACAAGGAAAATCAGTTGAGTGCTGGAGGAGGAGGGGAAGAGAAAGGAGCTCATGGCAAATGGGCTCTGGTTTTTTAAGAAGAAAGGTTCTCAACTGAGAGGGTGAGAAGACAGGAAGTTTGGGGAAAGAAGAAAATGTTTGGAAGAGTCACTGTAGTGAGGGGAATAGTGAATTGAATAGGAAGGTATAAAAGGATCCAGCTAAGATTATGCAACATAAATCCATAGTGAACCTTGTCAATAGTTTCATAATTTTCTCCAGCTCCTTTCAGAAACAATTGAAAAGGAGCAAAAGCAGTAAATGGGGAGAATAATTCAAGGTTGTGATTTAGAAAGGCATGATTGATAATAGGATGGGTGGGGGGAAGATGTACTATGTTGTAAAAGACAGTATGGAGTTGTGAACTGGTTAATCAAGGAGTTAAGATAAAAAAGGAGAAGAATGTAGCTTTTGAATGAGTAATAGCTGAAGGAAGAACAAATGAGGACAAAGGACTGGGTTGGTGTCCATAAGACAGACAGAAAGAGAGGATAGTGAAGTAATATGATCGGGAAAAATAATTCAGTGCTCAGGAGCACAGAAGGGGAACATTTGTAGTAGGTGAGTAGGTAGATCAAGGGCATGACTATCTCTGTGCCTCATAGTATTGTCTAGTCATTAGACTAGAACATCATCACTCATATGGGAATACCCTTTAACATTTTCTTTTCTTAATTTAATTTTTAGGTTATACATGAACATCAATTTTTTGATATATTTCCATATGAGTCATGTTGGGAGAGAAAAGCAGAACAAAAGAAAAAAACATGAGAAAGGGAAAAAATGGGGAAAAAGGTGAAAACAGTATGCTTTGATTTGTATTCAGTCTCCATAGTTTTCTCTGGTTGCAGATGGCATTTTCCATCCAAAGTTTATTCTAATTGCATTGGATCACCAAATTGCTGAGAAAAGCTTAGTCTATCATAGTTGATCATCTCACCACCTTGTAGCTGTGTACAACATTTTCCTGGTTCTACTCACTTCACTTAGCATCAGTTCATGTTAGTCTCTCCAGGCTTTATTGAAATCATCCTGCTGATTATTTCTTATAGAATAATAATATTTTATTATATTCATATACTATAACTTTTTTAGCCATTCTCCAACCGATGGGCATCCACTCTGTTTCCATTCCTTTGCTACTACAAAAAGGGCTGCTACAAACATTTTTGCACATGTGGGAACTTTTTCCAAAGGAAGAATTTGAGCCCAGGTTTTCCTGACTCTAGAGAAATCACGGGACCTACTATATTATATCAATTTAAGTGAGAAATTTGGCATATTCAAAATTTGATTTTAGATATAAAAACAATAATCATGACATGGGGGCAGAGCTTTAGCCATTATCCAAGTATCTCCTCCTGCCTTTGATCCTCATTGTAGCCCTGGGAGATTGTCCGGCCAGGGACTGTCCTATCCATTTTAGCAGTGAGACAAATGAAGTTTAGGGGAGCTGAGTGAAGCAGGACTGTGGAGTGGACCAAAGCTCAGGGTGCCTTCTAGCAGCTCCCCCTTCTCTGCACTTCTCCACTTTCTCTCTAACAGCAGTTTCACCTTGGAATACTTCTGTTCTGTGTCCTCATCTTCTGACTGTTAAGTTGCTCTCTGGCCCATCATTTCATGGGCACCCCACCAAGTTCCTTTCACTCCTGGCTCCACTTCTCACTCTCCACCCCCTCCTTTCCTTACCTTCTTAGGTCCCTTTATGTGCTGTCTTCTTCCATCACAATAGAAGCTTTTCGAGGGTAAGAATTATCTTTTTGACTTGTATTTGTGTCACCAGTGTTTATCACATTACCTGGAACAAGGTAGGTGTTAATAAAATTATCCAGATCCAGGGCTCTGGCTAACATACCTTATTATTATTTGGGACTACCTATTAATCGTTGATCATTAAACCAGAGCTATAAACACTTAGAGGTTATCTGAATCAACTCATTCATTTTCCAGATGGTCAAACTGAGGCACCAAGAGGTGATGTAACTTGTAACCTTTCCTTACCTTCCTAGGTCCCTTTATGTGCTGTCTTCTTCCATCACAATAGAAGCTTTTTAGGGTGAGAACTGTCTTTTTGGCTTGTATTTGTATTCTCAGTGCTTAGCACATTACCTGGAACAAAGTAGGTGTTTAATAAAAACTATCCATTGATCTGATCCAGGGCTCTGGCTAACATACTTTGTTATTATTTGGGAATACCTATTAATCATCAATCATTAAACCAGAGCTATAACCATTTAGAGATTACCTAAATCAACCCATTCATTTTCCAGATGGGCAAACGGAAGCACTGAGAGGTGATGTAAATTGCTCAAAGTGACATAGGGAGTAATTGGTAGTCCCAATTGGGGCAGGTCTTCTGATTCCAAAATCCAGTGTTTTTTCCACTGCCCCACAATGCCTAATGATAGGGAAGAGGCTGAGATGTCTCTTGTTTGTGACTGATGACCCTTTGCCTTCTCTCCTCATCCTGTGTTGGCCTTTCTGGGGACTCCCTTTGGTGTCTGGGGCTCAGTGCAGATGTAAGGCCAGATTTAATTAATACCTGGAACATAGAACTAATGATGGCAAGGTCATGGGTTGTGTCTTTTTGGGATAAGTTGACTTTACAACAGAGAAAGTTCAAGCATCCCAGACATAGACTGAGCCTTGACCTTGGCACCAGACTGAGTCCTGATTTGGGCCTTCATCCTGTTCTTGGAATGAGCCCTGGTGCTCAGTAAAAACTAAGCTTTAATTAGAGACACAAACTAAGATTATTCCTTAGGATACTGAAGAAGGTGGGGTGCTATTTAGAGAAGAGCTGAGGGGATGGAATAGGAGAGGACAATCCTATTGTACAATTGATCCCTTTGGAAAGAGAAAAATCAAATTGTTAGTCTCAAAAATGAAAAGGGAAAACTTTCCACCAATAAAGAGGAAATTAGAGCAATAATTAGGAGTTACTTTGTCTAACTTGATGCCAATAAATTGATAACCTAAGTGAAATGGAGGAATATCTACAAAAATATAAATTGCCCAGATTAATGGAAGAAGCAATAAATTATTTAAATAGTCCCATTTTAGAAAAAGAAATAGAACAAGCACAAATGATCCCCCAAGATGTTTGCACTCTGGGACAAAGACCTACTTATAGTTCTGGACAGATTTAATCTTACCCATGTCTGGGGACAGAATCTTAACTCCAGCCACAAATTTAATTAATTTACCCCCTGAAGATGTATTCTGTGCTACCTGAGCACAGCACTGAAGTTGGAAAAAACCCTTATATCTTTGTTTCCTTTTGCACCCCCTCCCAGTCCCCAATTCTGTCTGAGAGGGTAGGCCCTCCTTCCCACGTTTCCAGTACTAGGCTCCATGCCCTACTTCTCTGAACGCAGAGGGGGTGGCTTCCTGAATTCCTAGGAAATCTTTCAGGGAAGAGGCCTGAGGGCTGATCCTGGCCTGGCCTCCTCCCACCAGGACAAAGATGTTAGCACTATATTAAAAGGGAAATAGCTCAGTAATATTTACCCAACTCTCTCCCCACTTTCGGAGTCACAGAATATTAAAATGAGAAAAGACTTTAGGGACTTCTAATCCAATTTCCTCATTTTTTAGAGTAGGAAGATGAACCCCTGACTTGTTCAAAGTCACAAAGTGAATTATTGACAAAGCTGGGATTTGAACTCAAGTCTCCTGAGTCCCAGCTGAATGAAGCCTTTTTTGTTTTTCTTTCCATTGTACCATGAATTCAATCCAATCTATTTCAATTCACTCTAACTTTAATTTTATTTAGCTTAATAAGTACTTTATGTAGCCCTGTGCTCAGGTCCTTTGAAGAGAAAGGAGAAGGAGAGCAAAGAGATCTTGGACCTCCTCTTGGGGAACTGATGTTGTGGCTGAGGAGACAAGGCTCATGCATAAGAGAACTCTGATTTTAAATTAACTATATGTGAGCAGGTGTGTTTTTAGCAAGGGCCCAGATGAACTTCACAGATAAGTAAAGAGATTTGATTAATTTACTAAGCAATTGAGCTATTGGGTGAGAATAGTGGGAAAGGACATCAATTAGGGGAATTCCCCAGTCAACTCAATAAACTTAGAGAGAGGAAAGACTCTAAAGGATCTGGACTTCTTGACATATCCTGCAGGATGGGCTCGAGGGACCAGGATTGTCCTCAAGAAGAATTAAATGATCAACTCTTGAGAGGATAGATTTCTATTTGATGATCTGTAATAGAAGACTTCATTGAAGACTCAGGGCTATTATCCCCATTTTGCAGGTGAGGATCCTGAGGCACACAGTTTAAGTGACTTGCCCAGGATATACAGTTAGTAATTATCTGCAGCTGCATTTGTCCAGTGTTCTACCCATTGGGACGTCAGCTCTCTCTTATTTTGAACTTTGAGTTGTCTATTCTTCTTATTACAGATTCTTCTTCCTTCCATTTACCTTTCCCTTGACCTTTTCAAGGGAGCAGTGAATGCTGAATATGGAGAAGCATGTATGTGTAGCCTCCTTGGTGTGGTCTGGATGGTGTGAGCTCCTGAGCTCTGGATTTCTTGAGGTGTTCCTGGATAATGCTGCTGAATGCTCATCTCTCTAATTAGAGGAACTTGAAAGAAGCCAGAAAAACCATGATCTGGAAACAAGAGGCCAAAGAGAGAAGATCCTTAGATCAGCTCAGTGCAGTAAAGCTTAGCCCAGTTTTTACATAGCATTTGCAGATAAATGCAGCATTGATGCTGGATGAGTCTTTTCAGATGCTACTTTGGTGGTTCCATAGGTCACTCCTTGCTCTTTGGGCATAAGTGTCAGACTGACTGTGAGAAGACTCATCTCCCAGACTCTTGGAGGCTCACTCTCCTGGAACTCAGGAGGTCTGAGCCTCCAGATGAATCTCTTTCATCTAAAATGAAAGAACAAAAAGCAAAAGAGGCAAAGTGTGGATATCTTCTTGAAAGCCATCAATGAAGCACATAAACCAGGAGAGAGGGATGAGACTGCCTGAGGACATCTGAAGTTATTCCCTCTTGCAGTTGGATAACTTCTGCCAAAGAGGTTGTATTTTCCATGTGGTTAACAGGCCAGAACCAGTTACTGAAGATCCACAGCTACTCCAAAGTATCTCCAAGGCATTTCCATTATACACTATCATGAATGGCCCAGAAGAATATCTCTTCTACATGGAGAATTGCAGCAGTGGCACTCTGAGCATGCCCTGTTAAATTAGTTTCTTGCTTATTTCAGATTTTGATTATGTTTGTATTTTCCTTTCTCAACCAAAGATTATCTTTCTTAGTGAATGAGATGGGAAACTGAGGACTTCTCAGAATAATGATTATGAGAGATTGGTAGAGATTGTGTAGAGATTGGTATCATACATTAGTGATAAAGATAAATGCAAAGTAAGAGTTAAATAATTCACTTTTTACTACTGCTTGTTACTAATGTTCTGTCTATTCCTTCCTTGAATTTTCTTACAGAATTTAAAAAAAGACTTATTTTTTTTCTTTATGGGGTGTCTCCCCAACTTCAAATAATGAGCTTAAGCACTCCAGACCTTGCTGTTACATAAATGTCATTCTTTCAAATTATACTCAAGTTACCTGCCCTTGCTCCTGTGGTCTATACATACCATTCAAAAGCACAAGGTGATCCCCAGTGCTGTTCCAGCAGCCTCCTTAGATCGCTCTTTTTTTCTTCCTCAATGGAATTGTTTCTATTTGTGTCTTCAGAATTTCACTTTTGAGAGCTTTCAGTTCCTTGTTGCTGATTTTGCTTGTAGGATTTTATGCTGTTGGACTGTACCTTTAAAATTTGCTCTCCCCATTATCTAGGATGAATGCCAGATCATGCCCCATTTCCCCTTCCAATCTATTATGAATTCTAAGATGGAGCAGTCACTTCCACCTGACACAGAGTTCAGCCTCTTTACAATTCAGTAAGTGGTTGCTGAGAATTAAAAATTTGCCACTTGGTGGTAAGCCTGCTTAGACTTAGCTAGGCTGGTAGCTGGACTATGGACATAAGGCCAGGACTAAGCCCAACCTCAAAAACTTTCTGGCTTGGCAAGAGTTTTGATAGCTTATGTTCTTATGTATCTAATTTAATAGGAGAAGGCATCCTATGTTCCAAAATGAGCTTTCTGAGGAGGACTTATGTGGAAGCTGGTCCATCAAACTGAACTAAATGATGTCAAAATTTCCTTTTGACTTTTGAGATTCTGTGATTCTAAGGGGCTAAGATTCTCCAATTCTAGGACTCCCTGTGTCTGGTTTGCCTTTGAGTGTCACAGATTGACCCCTAACATTTGTCATCTTTTGATGGTTCACCAGCACCAGCATCACCACAAATAAAAACAACCCAGTGATCTTTAAAAAGCATTTGGATTGAAGGCCCTCACCCTGCAGACTTAATCAGTAAGCTGGAATGACCTAATTTCCAAGAGCAAATATAATAAATTTCTTGAGAATGGTGACACATCATAATTGGGTTATGGTTTTAACTTTTCAAAACATGTTCTTTGGTTCCTGGGGAACTAGCAGGGTAGAAATTCATAGTATCATAGATTTCACAATGTAGGTATTGTAGTTCAACCTCTTCATTGTACAGATGCGGAAATTGAAGCTAAAAGCTAAAAGAGAAGACTTGGCTTGCCCAGAGTCACAAAACTCACAAATAGCATAGCCAGAAATTGAACCCAGGACCTCTCCCTCCAAGCCCAACACTGCTTTTGCTGTATCATCCAACTTTTTATTATTAAATCCATTTTGTATAAAGTAGGCTTGTAGCTCTACAGCTTTTTAAACTGTGGGTCATAATCCTATGTGGGCTCTCATAACTGAATATGGAAGTCACAAAATTATGATTTGTTATCCATAAATGTTTGATTTGTATACTTATTTTATATACTTCTATACCTGGGATGGTGTAATAATTTCTTGGGCAAAAAGGACTCATGAATAGAAAAGCTTCAGTCACTATCTAGATTTCTTACAGATGATGAAACTGAGTCCTAGACATATTAAGTGACCTGTCAAGGCCACCTAATGAACTTGTGCCAAAGCTGGGACTTGAACCCAGGTCTCCCATTCTAGGACTTTTACCATTGCATGTTCTTATTCACATCTAGCATATCTAGATTTCCTTTAAGGATTATAGGGGCCATTGGTAGCATAATAGAGAAATAACTATCAGCTATTCAAGTTTGAAAGCATGAACAATTTTTCCCTAAAGGAGGTCAGCTATTAACATTTATTTATTAAACTCTAATTATGTTATCAGGGACTGTGGTAATTCTGGGGTTGTAGTAAAACACGGGCCTGCCCTCAAGGTGCTCACCTTCCAAGGGAAGGGAGAAATATGGTACACACAACTTGTATATACAAGCTATATAATATACTCCCACATTCATACTCATATGTATGTATGCATATATATATGCATCATATAAACACACACATACAATTACATGTATATTTGTATGCATACACATATATTTATAACACAATGAGAGGGAGAGTACTAGGTGAGGAGAGGAAAAGGGAATGGTTTGAGCAAAAACTTGAGGAAACTTTCAGGGAAGACAGAAAATCCAGGAGGCAGAAACAATGAGGGGGGCTATTCTAGGTTTGGGGGAGAGAGTAAAAAAGCATGGAGCTGGAGAGAGAGTTTTGTGTGAGAGGAACACCAAAAAATATGGGAGAGTATATGTAGAGAAATAAAATGTAAGAAGTCTGGAAAAGCAAGGAGAGGAGAAGTTGTGAAGGACTTTAAAAGACAAACAAGAGATTTTCTTTTGGTTCTTTGATCAAACTTGGGATTTAAGAGAAATACTGAAATTAAGAGAAGTTTGTGGTAATGAGAGCCCCACATCTTTCAAAATCAGGAAAAATATCTATTCTCTATATCCTCCCTTCCTTCCCTTCCTCCCTCTCTTTCTTTCTCTTCCTTCCTATCTTCTTTTTTCTTCTTTCTTCTTCCCTTCCTTCTTTCCCTCTTTACTTCCCCCTCCCTCCCCTTCCCTTTCTTCCTTCCTCTGTTCCTTCCTTCCTTCCCTCTTTCCTTCCTTCCCTCTTTCCTTCTATTCCCTCCCTTTTCCCTCTCTCTTTTTCCTCATCTTTCCTCCCTCTTTTCTTATCTCTTCCTCCTTTCCCTCCCTCCTTCTTTCCCATTTCCACCTCCCTCTCTCTGTGTCTCTGTCTCTCTCTTCCATTAGGGCTTGCAATAGGAACTAACTGGCTCTGTTTCCTGCCTAGAGCTCCAGGTAAACACATTACTATGTTGGGCATTCCCGCTAAGAGCAGATGGAGAGTGGGAGGATGCCAGTAATTATATTGGGTCATATAACTGGGGTAAGTCTTTCCTACCTGGCACATGCAGGCAGTGAGCTTGTTGAGGCACACTCAGGCTGCAGATTGGGGGATGACTGAGGGAAAGTAAATGATTTATTTCAGTCTCAGTCCCAAGAAAGAACTGTTATAGAAAATGTTGGGTATCAGCAACAGGGATCATTTCTCCATCTTAGGTACCGTCCCCAATCAGGAAACTCCTTGGGTGGAGACAGAAAGAGAAATTTTTGGGGGGAAGATAGGAGGGGAAGAAATAGATTAAAAGATAGGCACAAAAAGATAGAGACATGAAGTTAAATAGAAGATAAAGGAAGGGAAGATGGAGGGGTGGAGGGGGGAAGAGAAAGAGAAACAGAAAGGAGGAGCAGAAAAGGAGAGAAGAGAAGGAAAGGGAAAGGGTGAAGATATAAGGAAGGGGGGAATGAAAAATAGGAAGAAAGAGGGAAGAGGGAGGAGAATGAGGAGGGAAAAGTTAGGAGAGAAAAAGGAGAGAGAAGAGAGGAAAGGGGGGGAGGAGGAAGAAAAAAGTAATCAAAAGAAGGAGGAAGAGGAAGAAAGACAAGGAATAAGAGGAGAAAGAATAGGAGATTAAAATCCAGATAGGGAGAGACAGAAATAGAAACAGGAAAAAAAGAAGAGGCAGGGGAAGTGATCCCAAGATGGAGACAGAAAAAGAAACAGTAAAAAGTGAAACATAAAGACAGATGCAAAGACTCAAAAAGAGACTTGAAAACAAGAGAAAGAAATACATCTATAGCCTTTCTGAATATCCCAACCCCCTTCATCTATACCAAGCTTCAAGGGGTAGTTATTTGAATAGATAATTAAAATACTCAAATAGTTATCTATTCAAATTTACAGCTCTGAGCTTCCACTATAACTCTATACTAGACCTCATCCAACGACACATGAATTTAATGCAAAGCCATTTAATTAAAACAGAATGGCAAGGTAATAACAAGGAATTGCATCAGGTATTAAATACTCTCAGCACCCATTTGTAAATGATTGCCACCCCCAGCATGCATACTGAAATCATTCTCCAACTTCCAATTAACCCCTCTGTCAATTCAACGTGGTGCGAGAGGGGCCTTTCAGTTGGCTCATGGAATCGTGCTAATAATGCAGATTGTGGCAGTAGTCAAAAGCCCTTAGAGAGCTAGAGACTTCTTCCCACTCAGCATTCACTTCTCAGTACTATAATTGCTTCTCTCAACTAGGTCACTTCTGGCTTGATCTGGTCATAGATGCCATTTTTCCTTGTCTCTCTCATTTCCCTTTCAATAGCCTCTGCAGTCAGCATCTCACAGACTTTTAAACTGTGTACAATAGAAATCCACCTACTCCACAAGAGTAGGTGCTAATGCAGGGGTGGGCTGGAGTCAGCTCCAACCAGCTCCTGAGAGAGGATTGTTAAATTTTCAGTGTGAGCATTTATACTTTGGAAATTGGCAAATGCTACAGATTAGGGCTGAATTTCTTGTTTTGCAGATTGTCTAGACTTTGAAAGTGATGGAGAAAATAATGTGTATTATCTTAAAAGTGTGCCAATTTTACTTTTTTTTTCTTTCTTTCAGAAAGCTCTTTGTTAAATTTTACCAGCACACACTTAATATTGGGTAAAATGTGTGTACAGACTTCTGAGAGGTATAGTCAAAAAGTGAATTCCCTCAAATGGACAAAGATCTCTTGTCCCAGGCATTATGAAAATATGGGATATCTATGTGGACACATAAGCACACATATACATACACATGTCTCCATTGAAATAAACAGAGAAATGTATGAAGATTCTCTGGAAAAAGAACTATATTTGGAATCAGAGAACCTAAGTTTGAATCCCAATACTTCTGCTTACTACTGCTCTATAACTTCTTTGAGATTCAGTTTCTTTTTCTGTAAAATGAGAAGGATGGATGTGATGATCCTAAGGTCCTTTCCAAACTTAAATCTTATTTTCTTCTGATCCCTATGACCCCTGCATTAAATGGAAGTTAGACCTGGTGAATGTTAAAGTCCTCTCTAACTCTGTGATTATGTGCCCAGAATATTTAATGGGCAAGGCAGATATAGAGATAATTACGGAGATTAATTTCCTCAAACTCTAATTTTAACTCCTTATTCAACTGCTGACAAACCATCAGTTGCTCCCCATTGCCTTTAAGATAAAGCCTAACCTTTGACTGGCATTCTTAGTTTTGCCTGTCTAGGTTGCCAGCAACCTACTTTTCTATCCACATCTTACTTTCCTGTGCACATTGGCACCTCTGTTTAATGTAGACTGCTTCCTTTCATTATTCTTTGCATCCTCCACTACATCCTCTATTGCATTATCCATTGCATTCATTATCCATTACACTATCCATTGCACCATCCATTGCACTAAGCATCAACATCTTATATCTATGCCCTCCTCAAATGCCTCCTGCTAGTATCACTTTCAGATTTACCCCCCCCCACACACTTTTCTTTTCTAAAGAAGAACTCTCATGGAATTTAATTAAAAACAGAAAACACTAAATAGTTTTCCTTTCTCATTTCTGTTCACTTCAGATCTCTCTTCCTTGATAGTGTCTGGCTGAGATTTTGTTGTTGTTGACTCCTTTCAGTTTTGTCTATCTCCTCATGACCCCATTAAGGGCTTTCTTGACAAAGATACAGAAGTGGCTTGCTAATTCCTCTTTCAGTTCATTTGACAGATGAAGAACTGAGCCAAACAGGGTTAAGTGACTTGTCCAGGATCACACAATTATCTGAGGTTAGATTTGAACTCATGAAGATGAGTTTTCGTGATTCTAAGCCTAATGCTCTATTTTTTGTACTCCATAATCCTACATGGTATACTCCTTATATAGTTAATTTTTTTTTCCTGCCTCAAGTCAGCCAGCCTATCTGTAAAAAGTCACACCACAGGCCCATGTTTTGTTAGGGACATAGATAAACCAGAGCAAGTCTAGAAGAGGACAGTATACTCAGTACAATAAGAGGACCAACAATTGCAGGAATGCTCATCAACTGAGGAATGGCTGAATAAGTTATGATATATGATTGTGATGGAATACTAGTGTTCTTTAAGAAATGATAATTTCAAATAATCTTAGAAAAACATCAAAAGTCTTCAAAATGATGAGTGAAATGAGCAGAACTGAGAAAACATCATATGAAGTAACAGCAATATTATTTTAAGAATTATTTTGAGGAAAAAGGTCATTTTGTCTATTACAAATATTTAAATTACTTATAAAGAACATAAGTGAAAAGATGTTATTTGAATTTAGAGAAAGAACGGATAAATAGAGGTATTTGTAACATATACATACATACCTACATACATACATACACACACACATATATATGTGTATACACACAAACATACCTATTTGTATCTAATGGTAGCTATCTCTAGAGCTGGGGGAAGATGGAGGGGAAAAATGGGGCAAATTTGCACACTAACTTTTTTATGTATTTTAAAGGAATGGGAAGTTGTACATAATAGATTTGCAATTTCCTGTGCAATCATCTTTTAAAAATTATTATATTATGTTATGAAAATGCTTGTGTTTTTCCATAAATTAAAAAAGTGATTAATTTAAAAAATAAGATTATTGGTTACTCTGCTGTATCAGACTCTGATGAAAGGATAGGCATGATTACTTAACATATGGACCTCAGTTTTTTCATCTGTGAAATATGCTGGTGTAGGTGACATCTAAGGTTCCTTTCAATTCTTAACTAATGTTTAGTCTGAAGAAGAGAAGATTTAAGGAGACATAATAGATAGTCAAGTATCAGAATGGGATGACAGGTGAAAGTGTGATTAGAGGTGTGTATGTGTGTGTGTGTGTATGTGTGTGTGTGTGTGTGTGTGTGTGTAGAATGGGGTGGGGAGTTTTTCAGCCCAGTTTAAAGAGGACTTCTTAATAATGAGAGCAATTTCACAAAGGGTGGCTTAACTTCACAGGTATTTCATCATTATAGAGGTTCTAGCAGAAGCTACATTTGGAATTGAGGTTTCATACTTGGGGCAGTGTTGTGCTGTCCAGTGCTGAAATTCTTTGAGTATGATTAGTTTGGGTCTATGAATTGAGAGACGCTGAAATTTCAGTTGAGGACTTTAGGAGCTGAAGATTCAACATTGGAGGCCTAGAAACAGATACCAGGAAGAACTCCATCCTTCTGCTAATATTTAAAATGCTTCCCTTAGACTAGTACTGGGAAGCTAATAGGAAAATATCACTATTAATTTGAACCTCTGTAGCCAGAGCAGTGAAATGATTGCCTGGTGTCACAGAGCTAGTCCATGTTGGAGCTAGCAATCAAATCCTGGTCTTATGATTCCTTTCTTATTGCTCTCTCTGTTATGTCATCCTGACTCTTCATTAGAAAAAAAGAACCAAGATGCATGTTCTGGTAAAGTCATTAAGTCTGGAGTAGGATTTTGCTTCAAGTGTGAAGACTCTGATTTGACTACTTTAAGTAAGTCAACTAGTCTTTATGGGTATCAGATTTGTTATATGTTAAATAAAGGTTTACATCAAGGTTCTTGGATTACATCAGGATTACAAAAATGTTGTTTTTGATTACAGAACTCTTTGGCAGTCTGGTGATATGGAAACCTCTGAATAACATTTTTAAATGCAAAAAAAGATACAAGGGATTAGAAAGAAAACTAATTATATTGAAATTCAGTTCTCAAAATATTAAAAACACTCACAAAAATTCACAAATGGCTTGAAATTCATTCCTAGGTTAAGAATCCTTGGATTGGCTAATCCCTAATGTAGAGCTAAAACTACTCAAAACTATCTTTAAAGTAAACCCAGTTGTTTTGTTTTTCAGCAAATTATCTTTCAGAATTAAAGTCCTTGTCCTTGAGGAGGTTAGAAGATGAGGGTGAGATCCTGAGATAGTGATCACTGTTGGTGGGAAGGATAGACCATCTTACTGCCTCTGTTTGTGCTCTAGGTCAAAGATCATTCACCCCAAGCCAGTTATGAACTATACTCTGTCATTTTCAACTCTAACATTCCATGAATTTGATGGAGGTGATTCCATCTCATTTGATTCCCCTGAAAGGCAGGCAAGATAGGAATTATGAACCCTGCTTTAGAAATTAGCAAAAGGAGCATGAAGTATTAACTGATGTATTCGAGGTTATTCAGATACTAAATGGTAGGGTTTGGATTCAAATTGAGATCAATTTGCTCCTAATATAAAGCTTTTTAAACTACCCCCCCCCCACTGCTGCCTTCAAACTGCAAGTTCCAAGTTTCTGTTGTCAAATTACATACCTGGATTCCTATATGTTCATGAAAAGAATCAGAACTAGGGCAGAGAAATTAACCCCTCATTTGGTGGATGAGGGCTTCCGTGGCAAACTTCCTCTCCCTCTCCATTTGCCTATTTTGGGAGCTGTTGTCTTTTATCTAGAAACCCTCTGCTTTTCATTCCTAATCACCCCTGCCCCCACAGCCCTTCGTTGCCATGGGAACCAGGCTTCCCAGATCCAGAACAGAGCAATCTCTGATGGACACCTTCCTTCCCCATCCCCCTCTCCATCCACCCCCATGTTGTGGGAATGCTCAAGCTAATGAGATAAGCCTCAGGGCTGGAGGACAGAGCCAGCCCAGAGCTGTTGGTGAGGTTCACATTTGATGGTTTTTGAGAGAACTCTGATGAGTTTAGTAGGATTCTAGGTGTCAGAAGACGAGGGCTGGAGTCCAGCTGGGGTACAGATTTTCTATGTGACATTGGTCAAATCAATCACCCTATCTGTCACTCAGTCATCTTGGTCTTCTTTCCATGGACCCACCTTTTTATTTCAGAGGGTCTTAGGATCTGAGTAGAGGAAAAAATGCAAATACTAATAAAAGTTTTTTTTCTAGATCTTTGATATTCCCATGGGGAACATCTGCCTCCTCCTAGATGCCTTCTGGAACAAACTCCCTGAAGAGTGGGAGTGATCAAGCACTCTCCTTCTTCCCTTCCTTTGCCATCCCACTCACCACAAGATTCCTTTGATCTTACATGATTGATATGCTTCTCCCAGAATTGTTTTTATTAATCCCAAAAGATTCTGTTGGGCATCAATGGCACATGACTGACCCCATAAACCCTCAGAAAGTGAGACTACAATTGTTTAAATTGATTGTTTTTACACTGATTTAAACATATACTATATGCAGAGCCCTGGACTGGGTTCTTCTATAAAGACATGTTTTTTTTTCTTGCTGTCATGAAGCTTGAGATCTACATGAGAAATTAAATCATCACCATGTCAACCTAACATCATGATTTCATCCAAAGCCATTCAGTTGCCAGGTCCCAGCAATGCACAGAATCTCTTTCATCAGTCCCCTTTTCTCCACTGGCAACGCCTCTAATCAAGGTTTATAGACCCTTCCTACCTGAAGGCAAGGCTGTGTAACAGAAACGATTTTGGATTTGGATTCAGACCATAGTTCAAATTTTAGCTCAGTCATTTACTACACATGATTTTGGGCAAGCCATGACAACTTTCCAGGCCTCAGTTTTTCCATGTGAGAAACTGATGAGATTGGACAAAATGATTTTAAGGTCTCTTAGCCAGTTCTAAATCTATGATCTTATAACCTTTTGTAATGCTCAGGGAGAAACTGAGGCAGTATCACACAATGGAAATTAGGTAATGCTTTATTGATGTTAATTGAGAGTTCAGAATCTATAGCTATGGATCAGGACACTCATGTCTCAAAACATGCAGTCCAGGCCAGAGACTTAGACTGACAGCCATGTCAGCTGACTGAATAATACAAAGTATCCAGCGCCCTATTGAGGGAAGTCATGCATTATATAAGTTCCATAGCTCAGGGAGACAAAGAACAGCTGAGAAATATCAGGGGTTCAAAAGAAACTATCAATTCAATTCTGACAGGTAGGGAGTGAGGGGAAGAAGAGTACTAAAGCTATAAATTCAGGTAGGGAGTGAAGTGTGCTGGAGAAACTGAGACAGTAAGTCTGGGTCATACAGAGAAGGGGGATGTCGAGGCTGGCCATCTGGAGGTTTCATAACTCCTTTGGAATGTGAGCCCAATTATTTCTGATGGTCAGAAGGAGGGAGGTTGTTATTCTGGGACAGAACAATTAAGGGTATTTTGGAGATGGGAACTGTAGCTCCGACATGGGAACTGAGCAATTGAGGGAGACTGAGACAGCAACTGAGGGAAACTGAGACAGGGAAACTGTGGCACAACACTGTATTCCTACCTTTTACCTGCACTGTTGCAAAAGCCTCCTAAATGATCTTTCTGCCTCGAAGATTTTTCTTTTCCAATATATCCTTTCTGCACAATAGCCAAATTGATATTCCTAAAACAGAGAAATGAATATGTCACCTCCCCCCCACACTAATATCTTCAATGCCTCCCTGCTGCCTCTATGGCAAAAATACAAGATGTTCTAATTGGCATTTAAAGCTTTCTATGATTGGGCTCCTTCTATTTCTGGTTTCATTTCATATTAATTCCCTTTACTCATTCTTCATTACTGATAGACTGGCCCACTAGTGGTTTAACTATGATTGACTCAGTTTCCTCATCTGTAAAATGAGTTGCAGAAGAAAATGGCACACTGTCCCAGTGTCTTTGCCAAGAAAACCCCAAAAGGGATCACAAAGAGGCAGACATGACTGAAAAACAACTCCTTCTTTGTTACTGTGAAACTGGCCCCAAAGTGGCTGCCCTTGCCTTTCATCTTGCACACAGTGTTATTGTACAAGTGAGATGCCTCCCTGTGCCTGGAGTGAGATGCCTCCCCACCTCTGCTTCTTGGAACTGCTAGTTTGCTTTAAAGGATTATTGCTTTCTGTTGTGGGACTTTCCAGATTACTCCATTTATTAGCATTCTTTCCAAATTTTGAAATTACTTTGTAGTTATTTACCCAAGTCCATGAGGCAGTTAGATTATTCAGTGGTTAGAGCACTGTATCTGGACTCAGGAAGTCCTGGGTTTAAATCTTGCTTTAGGCTCTTACTAGTTGTGTGATCTTGGGCAGGTCAGTTAGATTGTTTCCGCCTTACTTTTCTCATCTGTAAAATGGGGATAATGATAGCATCTACCTTCACACAGTTGTTATGGGGATCAAATGAAATTATATTTGAAAAGTATTTTGAAAGCCATAAAGTGTTACATAAATGCTAGATATCATTATTATTATATTGGTTCCCTCTCTCCTACTCCTACTAAATTCTGCCTCCCCATTCTAATGCTGCATCGATTTATAGCAGTCATTCATTAAATGTTCTTTGGATTGAATTAAACCCATCCTTCTAGGATACCCTTGTCTTGACCACTCCCACAAACACTGTCAGCATCACAGCTATTATCATCATAAAAGCTCTTTTCTAAAGCACATTCTTCATTAATTTTCAAAAACTTCATGAAATTCACTGTGCAGACACTATTTTTTCTGTGTCACAGAAGTGAAAACTAGGACTCAGCAAAGAGAAGAGATTAGTAAATTCTTGTGCTGAGATTTGAGTGGAGCCTTCTTGACATCAAGTCCTCTGCTCTTTCCTTTAGACCAGATCATTGTCCTCCCCACCATCATTATCACTTTCTTCTCCATGTCTCTGCCACTAACTCATTGTGTTATCTTTGGGGATATCATGTGCCCTTGATGGGTCTCAGATTCCTATTCTATAAGATCAGAAGTTTGGACTAGATAACCAAGTGAATTTAGATTGCCATGAGGGGGATCTAGAGCAGGAATGAGAAATCATTTGTACTGACAGAAATATCATGGGACCTGAGTTCTAGTCCTGGCACCACCATTAAGTTACTCTATTTCTTTGGGCCTCAATTTCCTTATCTATAATATGAGAAAATGGAACTAGATTGGAAGTTCTTGATTTGTTTTGGTGTGTGTCATACCCTTCTTTTGAGCTTCTTGTGAAACTCATGGACGCTTTCTCATAATAATATTTTTTAAATGCATAAAACAAAATATATAGGATGACAAAGGAAACTGACTAAATTGAAATAAAGTTATAAAAAGGGGGGCAGCTAGGTGGTGCAGTAGATAGAGCACCAGCCCTTAAGTCAGGAGGATCTGAGTTCAAATCCAGTCTCAGACACTTAACATTTCTTAGCTATATGACCCTGGGCAAATCACTTAAGCCCAACTGTCTCAGCAAAAAAAAAAGTTATAAAAATAGTTTTAAAAAGATGAGTTCATAGAAAGAAACAAACATTTATTAACTGCCTATGATGTATCAGGCACTATGCTAAGCACTTTAAAATACTAAATCATTTACCCTGGGAGAGAAATACTATTATTAATTCCATTTTGCTGATGTAACTGAGGCAGAGGAGGGTAAGCCACTTGCCTGGGTCATACAGCTAAGTCTCTGAGGTCAGCTTTGCACTCAGGTCTTTTTGACTTCCCTGCCAGAACTCTGCCCACCAAGTCACCTAGCTGCAGCATGGAACCCAGTTTAAGAACTCCTGCAACAGATAAATGTTCAAATCCTTTCCAGTAACCCAAGCTTTTGTCACTTTCCTGACTTTGACAGGAGAATGAATGGATGCCTGAGGGATTTGTCTTCCTTGTAAAATACAAGGAAATCCTCGGGTCCCATCTGGTACTGCTTGGTTCTCCCCGTAGGCAGGGGAAATCCCAAATGACCTCTGGAGTTTGCTTCCAGTCAGGGAGAAGTATGAACCTGAGTTTTGCCTCTCAGTCCTAAAGCTTCTTTGCCTGGACCCAGGCAGGCTTCCCCAGCCTCCCACTCATTCCCCCTCCTTTGCCAGCTTAAACCTTTATAGAAATTGTCTCTGCTGTGTCAGGGAAGACTGTCTTCCCAGAAAATGCATGAGCTGCAGCAGATGATGAGCTTGCCTGTAGTCCTCCCCACCCCCTGCTGCTTGTGTGGGTGGAAATGAGAGAAGAGAGACTCCAAGGGAGGGAAGTTTGTAGGCAGCCTTGCTGGGAGCTCCCTCCCGGCAAGCGGGAAGGTTCCTTCTGCGCCCCTGCCCCACCCCCACCTGCACAAGAGTGGGGGTGAGCACTGACACACAGGTGTCTCCAGCCAGGCTGGCTGCCTCGCCCCCTCAGTCTTGAGAGGGTCGCCAGCCTCCTCCACCTTGCCAATGAGTAAGCCCGGGCACGCGGGCACCTTTGTTCAGGCGTCCCTCTTTGACCTCCCAGCATCCTTTATTCTTCAACTTGGGGTATGGAGTCACCTCCTTCTCTTCTGCTTCTTCACCTCAATAGTCTACCTCCGTCTCAAACAGCGTATCTGTTTCTCCCTAACCCTGGCCCCCGAGTCAGTCCTATTTTATATTCAGATGAGAAGGTTAGCCAGCGCCGTTATCTCGGACATCCCCTTCGGTATTTCTGTCAGGTGCACTCTTCCCAATCCCTCTCCCCTCATGAACGACTCGTTTTGGAGGTTTCTGTATCCTCTCTATAAAATTTCCTGTGGCAGCCCCTCCTTTCCACTCCACGAATACAGTTTATGACGGACTGCAGCAGCAGCTTTCCTCTGACAGCTGTCTTCTTGGTTCCGATCATTCTTTATTTGCAGCCGGATGCAATCACGGCTCCCTGAGATCGGCTCATGCCACTCTTTGCCTTTACATTTTCAGTGACTGTCCACTGCCTCTTGAACCAACTTCAAACTTCCCTTCCTGGCATTCAAGGCCTTCTCTGACTAGACATTGCCTTCTTTCATATCATGTGTTCTGTGTCCTAAGGAGGAAGCAGCTCAGCGGTGCCGCTGCCGGGCCTGGAGGCAGATCTCGGTCCAATCCGACTCACTCTCGTCCGGTCACTGAACCTCTTTCAGACTCAGTTCCCTCTCCTGTAAAAGCGGGTAACGACGCCTACTTTTGGCTCCCAGGGATTAAAACGAGAGGCTATCTGTAAAGTAAAGCTTTGTGTGAATTCTTTTGTCTGGAGGCACCCTGGATGCTCTCCTCCTCAAGCCCACGCTGTGCTCTTCTGTCTTTGTTCCCTTGAGGACATTTCCCATGTCTTCCTTTTGAGCTGTTGGGTTCTTTCCATTCTTTAATTTTATTCTTTGCATTTTGTTTTGTTTCTGAATATAACTCTCCTCCCTTTCCTACTTGGAAAGCAAGTCTTTGCAAATAAATAAGTAAAAATTAAAATAAAAAAACACACAAAAACAGTTCAGCAAGACTAATCAGCTATCAGCCAAGTTTGATAGTATATGTACCATTTCACATCCATATTCCTTGTTTCTGGAAAGAAAGGAAGAATGTGCATCTTTTCATCTCCTCTTTAGAGTTAAGATAAGTCGTTATAATTATGTCATTTTATTCCCCCTTCTCTCCCTTCCTTCTTTCTCTTTTTTCTCTCTTCCTCTCTCCTTCCCTCCTTCCTCATCCTTCCTTTCCTTCCTTCCTTCTTTCCTTTTATCCTTCCTTCTTTCCTTCTTTCCTTTCTTTCTTCCTTTCTTCTATGAAAAGGATAGTTGTCTACTTTTTAGGTATATTGTAGTGGAAATTTTATTAGCATTTAAGTTATACAAAATAAGTAATTTTATTATTAAAGTTATGCCAAATAATAAATTAAAATTATATAAAATAAATAAAGTCATACCGAATAAATAAATAGGTAAATAAGTGAAAGGATAGAAGGAAACAAGAAAGGAAGGAAGACAGGAAGGAAGGAAGGAGGGAAAGAAGGAAGCAAAATAAACAAAATTCTCCAACTTTGGGGGCTATATGAAGAACCATAATTATGAGCTCATGTTTCCAAAGGCTTTGAAATTTACCAAAGACTTTCCCTAAAACTGCCATGTGAAGGATCTGAGGTTCAGTTTAGGTAAATGAATTCAGCATCATGACTGTCAGAGTTTAGAGCTCCTTCTTGAAACCCATAAGATGTCTCAGTGCACAGAATGGTGCTGGAGATGGAAGGAGCTTTTGGGATCTTCTGGTCTAGTCTCCTCATTTTACAGATCAGGAAACAGAGCCACAGAAAAAAAGAAGTTATTTATCAAAGTTAGTAAGAGCTTGAATCTAAGATTCTGGGCTCCCAGCTTCTAGACAATGCTACTGCACGAGGCTGATACTTATGTTTTGGAAAATAGAAAAATGCTATGGTACTCTGATACTGGTGATTATTACTTTAAAATGCCTGAAGTATCCATGTAGCCAAGTGTTCTTTGCTCTCCTAAGGAGAGAAGAGCAGGAAAATTAAGACAGCCATGAAGGAGGCCCTGGAGTGCCAGGAGCCATAATGATCCAGATATGGCATAATAACTCCAATTTATATTGCACTTATGTTTCCAAGGGGTGCCATGTGCTTTTTCAGATTAGCTTTAATTTTGAACAATATCACTAGACTCTGGGTGATGATGGAAAGGGGAGGTGTGGAGGGAGCTGAGCTGGTCGGCCTCCTCTTGCACATAGGGAATATAGAACTTGGCTGATATTTCCCAGGTCATTCATATAGCCTTATAAGCAATCCTGTTTTAACTAGCCTACAATGAAGTGGGAAGAAAATTGTAAAGAAAGAAAAGAGAGAGCTCAGTACATAGAATACTGTGGCCCCATTGGTGCTCTCAGCCAGCGTGGCTGCTGACTTGATATATGAGCTTGCTAAGGTCACCTTCCCCCTTCCCTTCCCTGATCCATCCCCTCCTGCCACCTTTCTATCCCTGGCCTCTAATTTCCTTTACTCCTGAAAAAGCAACAACAACCCAGCAAACAAACTCTATTTCGCTAACTGTGTTGAAATAGAATTAATTTTCTATGTATTCCTATGCCTTTTATTTTATGCATTTAAAGTCATTAACATGAGGAGGGGGTCTGTAGATTTCATCAAACTTCCAAGGGAGGCCTACGACACAAAAAGAGTAAGGATCTCTGGGACTTAATGTTCTCTGAGGTCCAGCCAACTCCAACATTTTCTATTCTAAAATTTTTTGATATTTTGTTGTAAGGTCTAATGGAACCCAGTCATTCTATGTTCTAAGGTCTTCCAAGCTTTGACATTATGTTTTAAGGCAATGGTTCCAAACTTGAATAAAAATAGATTGCATAATAGCTTAAAAAGCACAAATCAACATTACCTATATCATATTATATTTTTATTTTGTTAAATAAACATTTCCCAGTTACATTTTAATCTGGTTCTGGTCCACACTCAGGAGGGTAGGGATTTGACAACACTGTTTTAAGGTTCCCCCAGATTTGTCTCTGATAGACTCAGATTGAATGTAAATAGCAATCATTCCTGCTTTGACCAGAAACTCTGAGGGTCTTTCCCTCCCAGATTCATTAATTTATTTATTTAGATTTTTCTTTTTTGGACTAGATGAAGGAGCAGATTCTTTACCTCAATTGCAACCTGGTCTTAATTATTGAATGAATGCATCTCAGTCAAATTGAGACTTGTTGAAGACCTTTTCTTTCTTTTTTCTTTTTTTGCTGAGGCAATTGGGGTTAAGTGACTTTGAAGACCTTTTCTTAAAGAGATTAAGGTCTCCCATTTCATCTAGGGTCATCTTCAGTCATTTAGATCTATATCTGGCCATGGTCAGATGGCTCTGGAGGGGAGAGTGAGGCAGGTGACCTAACACAGTCTTCCCTCACTTAAATCCAACTCACTTGCATGTCATGGTATCACTTACTTCCCTGATGTCATGGTCCTCTTGGAGAATGAAGGACAAACAGCAACAATCAGTTTTGTCATTCTACATCCTAACCTCTACTGAATTTGAAAACTTTATATTCTAAGGTTCTGTCTAGCCCTGACATTCTGCACAATTTTAGAAAATGTTAAGTTGGAACTGAAAGGAAACATCTTCATAAGCAAGAGACTGAAATGCAGATGGGAATTTGGGCAGTTTAGAGGATGTTGCCCAAATGGATGATAATCTGGCTAATGATCTGGGAATGGTCATTCTTGTGTTAGCATTATTTCTATTCCAGGTGGTCTGTGGGGCCCCAAGTGGTTATTGCCAACAGGATGGAGTGATATAACTAAAGTGAACATGGTCATTAAGCTCGGTGCTGTCCTATATCATTGCCCTGTTTTTGTTTGGTGCAATACTTAACCACAAGCCTTCACAACATTACAATGTTCCTGTGGGAGTGAAAAAGGTGCTCTGGGCTTGGACACAGAAGCACATACCCCATGCTTATAGCAACATGTAGTTCACCTAAGAAATTGCAATATTGCAAACAGGATTTGAAGCAACAAGGAATCTACAAGATTATCTGGTGCTAGATGTCTTCATTTCTAGAGGGAGAAAGTAGGAATCAGAAAAGGGAAGGAAGTTGCTCAAAGTTATACAGGTGGTAAGTAGAAAATCTGGGATGATGATGATAAAATATAATAATAGCTAGTATTTATGTAATGCCTACTGTATACCAAGTACTGTGATAAGTGCTTTATAGATATGATCTTTGATTCTCACAACTCACAATAATTGTTATTATTATCTCCATTTTACAGTCAAGAAAACTGAAGCAGGCAAAAAGGTTAAGTGATTGCTCTGATAGGTGTCTGAGGCCAGATCTGAGTTCAAATTTAGTTTCATTCACTTCCTAGCTGTGTTATCCTGACTGTGTCATTTTCCTCAGTATGTTTCAGTTTTCCAACTGTGAAAAGGGGATAATAATAGCACCCATCGCCAAGGGTGGCTGTGAAAATCAAATGAGATATTTGTAAACCTCTTTGCAAACTTTAAAGTACTATTATTATTTAAGACTAATTTCCATAAAGGCAGATGAGATCTGATTATGGCCCATCAGCATTTGAGCATGAAGAATAAGAATAATAAGAATATTTTTGATATTTTACATTTAAATCACTTCAAGGTTTCCAGGCTGTCACTCAGGGGTTGTTTTCAGTGATTCCACTAACTTAGGTGCAGAAAAAAATGTATCTTTATCTCAAAATAATTTGTTTTCTAACCCTAATTCCTATGGGTTTTATTTTACATATTTAAAAACATTGTTATGAGAAGAATCCTGTAGGTTTCCATCAGACTGCCCAAGAGACTTTGGCCCAAAGAAGGTTAAGCATTTATTATCATGAATATTATATTAATTATAACATTGTAGATTTAGACCCTTGCTATCATTTGATCCAATCCTCTTGTTTTATCAGTGAGGAAAATAAGACTTTTGAAAGGTTGAGTAAGTTAGTCTTACCCACACAACTAGTAAATGTGAGACAGGATTTGAACTTAAGTCCCTCCCACGAAAGATCCACCCCCAGGGCTTTCTCCATCATTCTACCTGCCTTGCCCATATGATGACATTAATGCAAGAATCCTCTAGTGCTAATTTTCTGTGTTTTTGTATTCATTTTAATGATGACAGGAAATCTTGCCCTCCTTTGAGCCAAAATTCTCTTCAGCAATCTGATGGAGACCTACAGACACCTTCTTAGAACGATAGTTTTAAATATGTAAAATAAAACCAATAGGGAATTAGAGTTAGGAAACAAATTATTTTGAGCTAAAGATAAAATTTTTCCACATCTGAGTTAATAGAATCATTGAAATATATACATGAACCAAGGTTAAAAATCCCTGAATGTTAACTTTGAAATCTGAAGTGGTTTAATGTAAAATATTTGAAATATTGTTATTATTCTTATTCTTCATCCTCAAGTGCTGATGGGTTGTAATTCCGGCATCACTTGCCTTTATAGAAATGAGTCATCTTAAGACTAATAGATGCTTAATATGCAGCTTTCCTTACATGCTTACACCTCCACGTTCAGACTGGATGAAACTGCTTTAAAATCATTGCTGAAGTTCCCCAGATCTGTGGCCCATCTGCCTGCTGAGCACTTCTGTTTATTAGTTGACCTTGCTAGAGATGTGGGGACATGGGGACACAGTAAGAGCCTTCAGGGTCTGGACTAGGGTCTGGGATCCATCACTGTCTTACTGTTTCTTCCTTTATACAATTCTTTTCCTGATTTTTCCTTTATAAAATGAAGCCATTGGACTCAAGGATCTTCCAGGGTCTCTTCCTGATTTTACAAGGCCATGATCCCAGGCCTGTATCCCCTCAACTCCACCTCCTCAAGTGAAGGCAATCTGAGCTGGGTCTGGTGTCCATTTGGCCTTCTTGGGTAGGAATACATCCTGCTTAGAGGCAACTATGTGTCATGGTGGATACAGCGCTGCTCCTAGAGTCAGGGAAGCCTGAGTTCATATCTTAAGCTGTGTGACCTTGGTAGAGTCATTCAATCTGTTTGCCTCAGTTTCCTCATCTCTAAAATGGGGATAATAACATCACTTGCTTCTCAGGGATGTTGTGAGCATCATATGAGATAGAATGTGACAATTTCTTCACAAACCTTAAAGTGCCATGGAAGATTAGATATTATTACTTTTTTTGATTTCTAAACCTCCAGGGGACATCCACCACCTTCCATCCTTTCTAATGTGGTCTTTTCTGAGGATAGGATAGTTATTACTTTTTCATACTTTCCTTAACGGAAGGGGAGATGCCGGTTATCCCCTGACTGACCCTGTAGCAGTGATCAAGGACCAAGTCCTATCACAGAGATGACATCTTATGTCAAGTGTTTCCTCTTTTGTTAGGGGCTTCCAAAGTGTTGGGCCCTTGTGTATCCCCTTTGACTGGGCTTTTCTGGATTCCCATTTCTTAGCTTTCTAAATATACAAAAATCACCTTTTTTATCTCTCTTCCTGGAGGTTCTTGGGGAAGGAGACAACCTTCACAGTGCCCCTCATGTCACATGCCACATGCCACAGGCATGCCACAGGCAATCTCCTGGCGGCTATTAAGAAATACAATTAGTTGGTGGCAGCCAGGTAGCATAGTAGGTATACCCCTGGGCCTAGAGTCAGGAATTCCTGAGTTCAAATCTGATTTCAGACCTGACTATGTGTGATTCCATACAGATCACTTCACCTCTGTCTTAGTTTCCTCATCTGTAAAATGGGGATAATAATAGCACCCAGGATTATTGTGAGTATACTAATAATAAAACTCTCAGTACAGTGCCAGGCAAGCTATAAATATTTGCTATTATTATTGGGCAGGCAGAAGGAGTGGATGGTGAACATATAGGGAGAGACAATGCCATTTAAAAATTAAGAATAGAGCAGAAATGACCCAGAGCAAAAAAAAAGAAATGAATGATGATGGAAGGCAGAAAATTTCTGGGCTCTAGAGTCGGAGCTTCAGCATAGCATAATGTCAAATGGATTGCATTTGCTTTTACAAGTCTGAGTGGCCACATGGGTCACCAAGAAAGGACCTCAGCTTCTTCATCTGTAAAATGGTTATAATTATGCTTTTGTTGCCCACCTCATAGCCCTATTGTGAGGGAAATTCAGCAAACCTTATGGAAATGTGAGTTATTATTGTTATGGCTTCCCATTATTTGGAGAAGTAGAGATCTGGTGAGAAAATGATCATTTTTAGAGCTAAAAGCAATAGAGGAGAAGTAATCTTTGAGACTCTCTGGGAGAGTCCAGTTAACAGCTTTCTAGTTAGTTACATTGTGATGCAGAGGGACCTTCATATGTTTTGTGTTTTTTTTTGTGGGGAGGTGTTTGGGGGGTAATGTAAAGAATGGAAGGAGGAGGTGTGAAAATATAAAAATCCATTGCCTTTCAAGGGAGGGTTTCTCAACCATAATGTGCTCCCCTTCCCTCCACCTAAACCAGGTTTTTTTCTCCCTAGCAAAGAGCAAAGCATTCAATCCAAAGCCAGTTTTTCCAAATAACACCCCTAAAATGTGCTGCTGACATCACCTGGGATCAGTGGTGGGTATTTTGTGTAGGCGGAATCATAGAAGTAAAATCATAGAACTGCAGGATGTAGAGCTGGGAGGGATCAATCTTGCCCAAACCCCTCATTTTCTAGAAGAGAAAAATATGGCCCAGGGGTGTTAAAACTCCCCTCAGCCCCCTCTCCAGCTCAACCAGGAAGCCATTGGTAGAGTGGGACTGGAATCTATACACCTGTACTGGGTTTGGAACCTTTATTTTCCAGCTTTCTGATCCGGGTTCCTTCCCCTGCTTCTTCCCTGGTGCAGCCAAGCCACAGACAAGGGGCAATGGGGTTGGGGTTTTGAATTATTCTCCTTTTTTATTCTCTAATTGCTTCCTGAAGGTCAGTCTGGTCTCTTAAGGCAAATTATGAGCTCCTCTCTTTTCCCCTCCTTCTTCTGTCTCCTTCATAGTCTGTACACAGGGTTTGGTACATTGAGATGGTGTGGGAAGGAACCTCACTCAAAAATGGTTTACTGATTGGTACTATAGGTCAACTCCTAAAAAAATAAGTACCTTCCTAAAGCATAAGACTGTTAAAGGGAAAGTATTTTGCAAACCTCTCAATTGCTAATAAAATGGGAATTGCTTCAAAACTGCTTAAATGCCACCCATTTTACTGAAGGAAAGACTCTTTTAAGGTGGCTCTCCTTTCTTTCCAGTGGGAAATTGGAAGATAATAGGACTTACACTTGTAAGGAGCCTTGGAGATCAACTTCCTTGGCTCATTTTACAGATGAGGAAACTGAGACCTCAGGCAGGATAGTGATTTGTTCAAGGTCACATATGGAGGATATGGTAGAAGTGGAATTTTGAATCCATCTCCTGATTCCAAGGTCAATTTTTGTTTATTTTTATTTCTCTAATGTAAGGAGGATTGAGGCACAATCAGGTAGAATTCATGATCTGGGGGTCACTGAAGATACATTTCTTCTGTTTCCACAGCCCCTTAGAGTTTGCAAAGCAGTTTCCTCACTACAGTTTTTAGCTGTAAAATTTTATTTTATTATGTTCCATGTTCAAAGATTCTGGGGAAGAGCATACCAAGGATTGGAAAGAGGCAGTAGAGGTAGTTCTGACATTGAGTGTCCAAAGGGAAGGAGTATCAGACATGACTAGAGAGTACTCTAGAGCCAAATTGTGAGGTCTTTTTTCCACATTAATTTATTTTATTTTAGTTTATATAATAAAACAAGCATTTCTATAACAAAGTATAATAAAAAATGATTGCACATGAAATACAACTTGCTATTCTTTTTAAATATGGAATAAAATTATCATGTAATTCTCTCTGTGTGTGTCTCTTCTGTCTGTCTCTGTCTCTCTGTTTCTGCCTCTGTCTTTTTCTCTTTCTGGCATTTGCAACTTAACCTATAGGGGAAAAGGAGTTGCCTAATGTTCTTAGGTGAAAGAGTGACATGGTCAGATTTGAGAACTAGGAGGATGATTTGAGCAGCACTGTGAGGATGGGCTGGAGCAGGGAGAGACTGGAGGCAGAAGACCATTTAGGGGGATGAGTCCAGTGTAGAGAGGGTAAAGACTCAAATAACACTGAAGGTTGTTAGAGTGAAGAAGAGGGAAAATTTGCAAGAGATAAAGTGGATAGAACTTTGTAAGGATGAGCTGTGGGAGGTGATAGGAAGGAAAGGATCTAAGATGACCCTGAGGTTTTAAGCCTGAGTGAGTCAGGAATTTATCATTTCTGCTTCCTTTTCTTCTTGTTTCTCCTCCTGGCACCCGGATCCATTCTGCCAGGGAGAGAGAAGTCTGCTAAACTCCTTTTTGCTGAGAAGCAAGGAACTGAATATTCTTTCCTTCCGGAGCCTGGCATTCTACAGAGAATCTTGCAGAAGCCAATGCTGAACCCCATGAAAGAAAGATAGAACTGCAGATTTTGTAGAAAGTGGATGAGGTTTCTGGGGAAGAGGCAACCTTCCATTGCTCATCACATCCCACCGGAGAGGCAGCTGAATCCTTAGCACTCACCTACCAAAAAGCAAGAGTCTGATTTTGATACCCTCCTGAGTGCTCTTTCCAATGGCCATTTCCCAAGATCAATGACTCATTTGAGGCTCCAAAGCCAAGTGATCTGCATTTTACTGGTGCCCTATGAAGCCACGATGACTTATGAGACTGCAGGTATCACTGGCCAGGAAATAGTCCAGAGCGAGAGGAGGGCTGTTCTGGTACAGCCTGGCCTTATTCAGTTTGCCAGGTGATTTGGCAAAAGCATCTTGGGCTTCTTCCCAATGTCTCCTCGGAGTGGACTCACTCTACTTCCTCCCCCTCCTCCCTTTCCTCAGCCCAGCACCAGAAAATACCTTTAGGATGAATTGCTCTCAGACTAGAAAGTCTGAGCAGGAAGATACTTCCTGCTCCTTAAATAGAGCGTTAGACAGGATCTTAGAAGAGAGGATGCTAGAACCAGAAACTGTAGCATCAAGCTACAATGCTCTGCTTTTACAGATGAGGAAACTGACTGGTGGAGCTCAAAGGGGTCTTTGATCAGATAACGTTAGTGGGTACTGAGACTAAAAGTCAAAAGATCACAAAGACATAAAATGTTAGAGTTGGAAGAGATTTCAGAAACCATCTGGTCCAATGAGCTTCTTTTGCAGGTGGGGAAACTGAAGTCCAAGGTCAAATAATCTACCACAATTGCTGCCTTTTCAGAATTCTTATGGCTCCTAAACTTCGAGGGCACAAACTGGATCTTTAATTGTTCTTTGGCTCAAACTATCAATCAATAGCTACATCATAAAGAGCATTGAACTTGGAATCAAAAGCCTGATCTGCTAATAACAGAATCACAGTTGTTGGAGTCTCAGGTGCTTTGGGCATTGGAAACTCCAGTCTAGATGCCAGATTGGATCGGAGGTGGGGAGCAACTCTGTAAGATTCTCCTCAGGAGGTGCCGGAGAGCTGGGATTGTGTACAAGGGAGCATATGTTTATCTTGGCTAGGTTTGCAGTTTTCCTTCAGCCTACAGTTATCAGAAGATTGCAAGCCTGTAAAGACCCTAATCTCCATGGTACCCTGGAGCTTATATAGGATATCAGAGCTATGAGGGACCTTAGAGATGGTCTAGTGCAATCCTTTCATTTTATTGAGGAACAGACATAACACAGATAAGATATGAGTGGCTCACTCACTTTTGGCAAGTACTAAGTGTCTATCTTGATCATCAAAGAATGCTGCTAAGAGTTTGGGACTGGGATTTGGGATATAGCAGAGATCACAGGATTTTCAAGTTGCAAGAGACCTAAGAGATCACCAAGTCCAGTCTTCCCATTTAACAGGACAGAATGTTAGACTTACTCATGGCAACCTGGGGGGAGTAAGTAGCAGGGACCGAATCTGACCCCAGGTTTTCTGACTCTTGATCTCCTGCTGTTCTCACTGCATATTGGCCAATCTATAGATATGTTCTCTGTTCCATAAGATCTTTCAAGCATCAGAGAGCCTGGCTCATCAATCACATCCACTGGCAGTGCCCATGGGATTGTTGGCTTGAACTAATGAGGATAACTAGATCCTCTCTTGCTACTTCATCAGCTGTCTTAGACTTCTATTCCTTATTTTACCCTTCCCAATCCAAGAATCCTTGTAGAGAAAATTAAATCAGAACAAAAGCTGAATAACTGCCCCATCATTGTGTCTGTTGTCATTGAACAACTCACTCAGCTTAACAGCATTGTACCTTTTTTGATCCACCTCTCATCCTCAACATGGACTCAAAAAAGTCTTTTTAAAAAATTGTTATTTTTTATTGTCTGCTTCAGCTCATTTTGAACTTCACCCACTCCTGACATTCTTCTGGTGCTACTCAATTCTTTTGTTTTTAACCTTAGGTGCTTGTCCTAACTTTCATATTCTATATGTGTCTTAAGAATCTAAGTTGGTTGATGAGATTCCCTAAGCATCCATATTTCTTCACACAATCAGCTATTTTTTCCATAGGAACCATTTCTATTTTTGTCTCCAGAATTTCTTTATTCAGAGCTATTTGTATAGATATGTACATATGCATATGCATGCAGGTATTGTGTATATATACCTGTGTATATTCGTATATATATATATATACATAAAAATTTTCTATTAATTACAATTCTGAATAATGGCTTGTAAACTTTTGTTGTGAGCTGAGTATTTTCATGTATTTTCATGTATCCTCATCTTTGTATGTATGGTTGCAACTTTCCTGACTCTATTGTTTTAAAAATGTAGTTTTTTTGAATAAAGTTATAATAATCTGAGAATTTGGGTATAATTTTATTTTATTTTGATAAAGTATATATATACATATATAAATATTAAAATAAAGTTGTTTTTAATTAGATTAAATGGCCTACATGTATATTTTGCCAGAATTATAATTTATTTTGAAAATATTTCTATTTTCTTTTCATTTTCAAATAAAGAAGCTCATATTCAGATTTATCATAATCTAAAACTCTAGTTGCTTTTTATAAGTAGTCAGTTTTAAATATCCTGCATCACCTGAGTGCAGTGTGAACCTAAATTGATATCTGCATTTCATTAGTATTATTAAAATGTAAATCATAATACTGTGGTATAAAATGTGATTTGTATTTATTTTTTATATATTTTTTAAGGATAATTATTTTCTTTTCCTATTCCATATTTCATCTGTGCACCAGTCAGAGCATTTTTTGGCGCACTGATACAAATCCAAACTAATACACTAATACAATTAGTTTTTCTGAGGAGGCAAAGCCAGCTAATAAGGCAACAAAAATTTATTAAGTCTTTACTATGTCCCAAACACTGTGTTAAGAATGGGGATATAAATACAAACAAAACCAAAGGTATTAGTTGCCTTCAAGGACCTCATGTTTTGATGGGAGAAATATAAAAAAAGTAGAAAGATAAGAGGCAATGGGGGAAGGAGAGAAAGAGAAAGTAACTGCATGGGGAGTTGATGGGGCTACTAGAAAGTCAAAAGCATGTCAGGGTAAAGAGACATCATATCTAATGCCCTTTCCTCACTTCCCATTACTTTCTCTTCCCTCTTCTCTCTTTTTTATCCTTTCTGGAAAGCCTGAAAAAATAGCTGTGAGTGAGACCTTAGTGTACACAGTCCTGTTACTTAGCAGTATATCAAAAACAGTGAGTGCTCCGTCTTTGAGCAAGCAAAATCTTTAGTGCTCTGTTGTTGCTGCTGGCAACCCCTGTAGCTAAATCTGATGACAAACTATGAAGAAAATTGCCTATTTGCCGCCTTCGTTCCTTGTACAGGGGTCTCATTTTGCAGGGATAGAGAAGTCAGGGTTGGGTCCTGAGTTAAGCTTAATTTATTTATTGCTTATTTATTGTAGGCTTCTTGACTTTTACATAGTATGTTAACAGTGACATTAATTGCCTAATTAACAATTAAGTAAATTCCTGGCAAATCTTAATACAAACGGAAAGAATCTTCCTTTAGCTGTCCTCTCTGCTCCTTTTTTTAGTTTTAATCAGAAATGCAATTACAAAATGACAAGATAATGATAATTACTAGAAGTGGAATTTTCAGTAAGGCTTCATCTCATCAATGTTATCATGGACCTTTTCTAGCTTCTTCTTGCTGTTAAACTTCAGGTAAGATAGTACCTGGTTGGAATATTTTCTTTTTAATAACCTAGTTCCTGCTTAGTTCCATTTCAAGCCTGGCTGGGCTTATTCCTGGGATTCTTATTTCCAAATTCTCTCAAGTCTCACTTGTTTCCCTTTAGGGTTCTGGGAATAGCCTAGAAAAGTTAAAAATGGATTTTCTAATGCAATAGGTCATGAACCAGTGATTTACTTCCTCCATGATTAAGGACTGATAATAGGTAGTTATACAGGCTTAATTAGCTTTTAGAAAGGGATATTTAGTAGGGTGGTAAGAAAGAACAGTTGATACAAAATAATATTGCTCCCCACTTTCTCCCACATCAAATTTGTGTCACACTTTACCTCTAGCACATAGAGTTAAGGGTATGTGGGCTCAAGTTGAGGGAACACATGGAGTAAAGGGTTAATATCCAGATCCTGGATAAGGCAACTAAGTGGCCCAGTCAGTGGACAGAATATTAATCTTGAAGTGGGGAAGTGGTGAGTTTAAATCTGGCCTCCTGTACATGTATGTACTCTATACATATCCAGGTAAGTTGCTTAGTCTCTGCCTCCCTCAGTTGCCCCAACTATAAAATGAGAATGGTAACAGCTCCTATATCACAATGTTGTTATAAGAATCTAATGAGGTAATAATATTTGTAAAGTGTCTTGGACACATTGATCACCTAAGAAATATTTGTTCCCTTCCATAGAAGTGTTTTTCTCCCACATCCCCTCCAACATTCATCATTAACTTTTCCTGTCATTTTAGCCAATCTGACAGGTGTGTAGTGGTACCTCAGGGTTGTCTTAATTTTCATTTCTCTCATCAATAGTGATTTGGAACAACTTTTCATATGACTAGAGATGACTAGATTAATTTCATCATCTGAAAATTGTCTGTTCATATCCCTTGACCACTTAACTATTGAAGAGTGGCTTGAATTCTTATAAATATGAGGCAATTCTCTATATGTTTTAGAAATGAGGCCTTTATCAGAACCATGAAATGTAAAGAGGGGATGTGGGAAAACTGGGACACTAATACATTGTTGGTGGAACTGTGAACGGATCCAACCATTCTGGAGAGCAATTTGGAACTATGCTCAAAAAGTTATCAAACTCTGCATACCCTTTGATCCAGCAGTGTTTCTACTGGGCCTATAGCCCAAAGAGATCTTAAAGGAGGGAAAGGGCCCCATATGTGCAAGAATGTTTGTGGCAGCCCTTTTTGTAGTGGCTAGAAACTGGAAACTGAATGGATGCCCCTCAATTGGAGAGTGGCTGAATAAATTATGGTATATGAATGTTATGGAATATTATTGTTCTGTAAGAAACGACCAACAGGAGGATTTCAGAGAGGCCTGGAGAGACTGATGCTGAGTGAAACGAGCAGAACCAGGAGATCATTATACATGGCAACAATAATATTACATGATGATCAATTTTGATGGACATGGCTCTCTGCAACAAAGAGTTGTCTCAAACCAGTTCCAGTTGTTCAGTGAAGAATACCATACACACCCAGAGAGAGGGATATGAAATATGGACCACAACGTAACATTTTCATGCTCTTTATTGAGGTTTGCTTGCATTGTGTTTCCTTTCTCTGATTTTCTTTTTTTTTCTTGAAGATAGGATTTTTCTTGCACAACTTGTCAAGTATTATTACATTATTAACATGTAGTGGACTTCCTGGCATCTAGGGGAGGGGAGGGAACTGGGGGTAAAATTTGTAATGGAAAGCTTTGTAAAGATCAATGCTGGGGAACTACCCATACACATATTATACAAATAAAAAGCTTTAATAAAAATTTAAAAAAGAAGTGTTTTTCTCTCCATCATGGGTTACTTGTGAAATTTCCCTTAACTGTGGAATAGCTTTTATGTTGGGTCTCTTATAGAGTCTTAAAACTGCCTTCCAGTTTATCCTCAGTTCCTTCCAACGAAAATATTGCTGCCTAAGGATGTTGCTGTAACACCGATGACAAGCTAAAAAATCCTCTGAACCTTTTGAAGATGACATGGTTCTCCCCTAGTCAAAGGCAGTGGGGGAAAGTTAAGAGTGAGAGGAGACAGAAATTCAACCTTTTCTTCACTCCCCACCCTCTCCTCTGACTTCCCTTGCGATTGATTGAAATGATTCTGTCTCTCTGTGTCTGGATTTTTTCTTCTCTTCCTGATTCCAAACGAGCTTGATGATTTTATACGAGAACCAAAGGATGTGAACAGAACCACTCCAGACTTCCTTTCATGCTTAGTTTAAAGGTTTTAGATTAGTACAAGGCTGCTAATGAGATGGTGGAAAAGTCTGCAAAGCGAGAAGTAAAGTCATCTTGACCTGAATGCATCAGGAAATGGTGGTCTGGGCCAGGCACTCAACATAGCAGGTGTTTACACGTTTGCTGAATTGAATTGCTATGTTGGAAGGAACCATTGAAAGTCAGAATAGCAAAGAACATGTGAAATGTTAGAACTGGACAGAGCTACATATTTTGTTCAATGTTTTGCTTTTTTATAATGAGAGTTGTCTCATGTTTTATGATACCTTCTGCCTCTTATTTAAGAATTTAGTTTATAACCATAGTTAAGAAAATGACTTTTCATTCTCTTCTACTCCTTTTTAAAATGATACAACTTTTTAGATTTAGGTCACACACTCATTTGGCACAGAGCACAATGTGTAAGAGAATCATCTTCTAAAATTCTTTCCAGCAGTTCTTCTTGAATAGGGAATCCTTACCCTAGAAATTTCTCTTCTTGGGCTCATCTAACACTAGACAACTATGTCTAATTGTCTGAGTTTTGCTTAGATAGGCTGCTCAATTGATTAACTTTTCTCTTTTATAAGTTTCCAAATAGTTTCAATAATTATCACATTATGACAACTGCTAATGCTAGATTTTAATATCTGCTTTTTTCATTATTTCTATTGAGATTCTTGATAAAGAATGTCAAAGTTGAAAAAGATTTTAGAACTATTAGATATGTCACTATATCGTATATACTAATTTGATACAGTAGTTCTATTTTATAGAGCATATTAAACAGGAGTTTAATAATAAGAGGAAAGAAAGGTTTTACATATAATAATATGTTTATAACTCAACTCTTTGTGGCAGAAAAAAACCCTGAAAATTAGGTGGGTATTCACTGATAAGGGAGTGTCTGGACAAATTGTGAATTAAAAGACCTGACAGTCCTGCAAAATATATGCTATTATATTCTGTTCCCCATTTCACAGCTGAGTATATTGAGGCAAATAGAGGTTAAATGATTTGTCTCAAATTCTAGTGAGTTTCTGAGGCCATATTTGAATTCAAGTCTTTTAGACTTAGGTACATTACTCAAAAGGCTACCTGATAAATATAGAGACACACACACACATACACACATATGTCTATGCACACAGATATACAACATATAGAAACATGTATATGCACATATATACATATGTGTATATAAATATGCATTGCTTAAACATATGTACACACATATAGTATTGTGTGGTTTTATATGTAACTATACATATATAAAACTATATGTATGAATATATATATATATATATATATATATATATATATATATATATAATCAACCACATGTCATTTCCCTCCCAACATTTAAAGATATTAGAATTCAAGTCAATGCAATGAATGGTTTTGATGACAAAACTCTTGCTAAAACACGTATCTCCTTTCAGTAGACTGTGAAGAATGATTCATATGCCATTAGACATAGTGAATCATTCAACACAAAAAGCATTTATTAAAAACCTACTATATGCCATGCACTATACTAAATGCTGATCTATGTGTTGCTTTGCTTTGCTTAATTATATTTCTTTGTTATAAGGAATAGTTTTGTTTATAGTGTTTAAAGAGAGTTAAGAAATAAAGGTAATTTTTGAAAAAAAATCAATATAATGTTGAAATTTAAAGAAAACTTAAAGACTTTAAAACATAAAATGCCTCAGGTGGGAAATGATGCCTACCAACTCAAAGCAACTTGGTGTCATAGTGGAAAGAAAAGTGGACCTGGAGACATGAGTCACTGAGTTCAAATCCAGCTTCAGACACTAGCTGTGTAATCCTGGCCCCAGTTCTTTATCTCTAAAATGGGGATAATAATAGAACCTGCCTCCCAAGGAGGTTGTGAGGCTCCCACAAGATAACCAATTGTAAAGTCTTCCTTTTTTCACTTCTAAAGTACGTTTTCTTCTTGTACAGGGATGTCTGTAGCCTCAGAAATATTCCATTTCCATCTCACATATGCCAAGGTTTTGTCATCTCCCCCAAATGCTGGAGTCACTCTATGGGCTGGCACTGGCAGCGAGTGTACACTCACTCTCAGGGCTTGAATCATATGTAAAGTTTGTCAGTCTCCATCTGTTCATTATTTCCACATCCCCAAACTCTCCAGGAAACTGGACCTGAAGTCACCCACAGATTGACACACCTGACTCACACATTAAAAATAAGTCCTGGATTCAAACCAATAGAAACGCTGATTAACATCTCTCAAATTCCATGTAGACAAGTCACACAGTCACTCATAACATGACTACTAAACACTTAAAAGCATCAACTCAGTCATTCAAAATATTCTGTATAAAACTCCTAGGGGCTGGCTTCCAAACCTGCCTACTCTATCACTTCCTGGGAATGGAGGGTATCAGCACTCTGTATGGGTATTGTATTAGCAACATAAGGAAAGGGAATATAATACTGAATTGTCAGGGAACAGCTGCTTAGCTTCTGAAAGCAGAGTCTTAATTTTAATCAGAAGAACCTTAGGACCCAGCACATTAACTCTGGAGGGGACCTTAGGATACGCAAAGTCAGAGTAGAGAGAGATCTTCTGGACCATCTAGTCCAAGGTTCTCACTTTTTATATGTGTATATTATATGAACATATATTGTTGTTCAGTTGTTTCTCAATCATGTCTGACTCTTCATGACCCTATTTGAGATTTTCTTGGTAAAAATATTGATTGGAGTGATTTGTCATTTCTTTCCTTAGCTCATTTTATAGATGAGGAAATTGAGGCAAACAGGATTAAGTGACTTGTCCAGAATCACACAGATGGGAAGTGTCCGAGGCCAGATTTGAACCCATGAAAATGAGTCTTCCTGATTCCAGACTTAGTGTACTATACATTTTTATACAAACATAATACATATGCACACAGATATGCATTTTGAATTGATACTTCTTGAAAAACCCTCCCCTAACAAAATGCCCTGAGTGACTTTGACATGTCACCAGAGTTGTGATTATATCACTTTTATCATGTGTTTGCACACCTGCTAAGAAGAAGTATATATGCTTTATTTACATTGAATCCTTTTATGACAGCATTGCCTTTTGCTTCCTTGGCCATTATCATTCTTGTCTTTACTCATACTTGTAGCTATTCATGCACATTGTTTTTCAGCCTCCACTTTTCTCAGGGTGCATCACTTCATTAAAGTCTTCCCAAGTTTCTCGGATTCCTGCTATCTGTTGATCTTTGTGGTCCAGCAATGTTCTATTACATTGATATTCTACAATTTCCCCAGTTATTCCCCAAACATAGGGGATGTATTTTGTTTCTAGCTTTTTATTATGACAAATTATCCTGCTAAGAATGCTTTTGTACATATGGATATTTTCTTTCTTTTTTTTTTTCAATCTAACAATAGGCATTTATTAAGCATTTACTATGTACTAGGCATTGTACTAAGTGCTGGGAATAGAGATACACAAGTGGGACAATCACTGCTCTTTTTTTTTTTTTACTGATTTATAAAAGTTTTAATAGTTCATGCACATATTTGTACTTTCTTTTTTATGTTTTCCCCTTTCCTTTATTTTTTTATAAAGCTTTTTATTTGCAAAACATATGAGTGACCTTTCAACATTGACCTTTGCAAAAAAACTTTTTTTTTTTCCCAAGCTTTTCCTTTCCTTCCCTCCACCCCCCATCCCTAGATGACAGGTAATCTAATACATGCTAGATAGGATAAATTATATGACAAATACAATACATGTATACATTGGATATTTTCTTGTTGTTAACTTTCTTGGGTGTAAACCAGACATCAAAATTTTTGAATCAAAAGCTATAAAAAGGTCTATTACTTTTTGTCACATAATTCCAGATTGTTTGAAGGTACCTAGTTGCTTTTTATGGGTTCATATCATCTAATCCACATTAGTTTCATCATCTGTTGTTGAAAGAACAAGTGAATGTAATGGCTGAGTCACGTAAGGAATATTTGATCTATTATGGAGAATGGAAGAGGCTTCAGAGCTGGAAGACTAATTTTCAGAAAGGAAAATAAAACATTGAGAATAGAGTCTACACAGTAAGTGTGGCTTTGTTTCCTGGCAAAATCCTTAATTTTTCATTCAACTGAAATTTCTCGCCTCATAATTACAAATACCCTTTTAATTGGCAAATCAGATGGTCTTTTTCTCAATTTTCATCCTCCTTTGACCTTTCTACACCATTCTTTTTGAATATTTAGCCTGTCCTGTCTGGGCTGCTGAAAAGAATATCAATATTTACTTACAAAATATCTCATCTGCAATAAAAAAAACTTGGAGACAACTTCCTAATCTGGTTTTGAAAATATTGAAAATGAAGAGTTTCAGTGACTTTTGAACCCATTTGTGAAAAAATACCATAATGTAATACCCTCTGATTAGTTTTCAAGAACCCTGACATGAGGGAAAGCAAAAAAGTCCATATATTGATTGGTACATAGGATTGAAAAATGACTATCATGATTTAATAGATGTACTAAATTATACACTTGGATTTCTTTCCACCTGTTTGTGAAGTCTCTATCATTAAAGACCTATTAATAAAGTATTGAAATTAATTGAATCTAGAATCAGACCTTTGGATTGCTGTACCACAAAGTATGAGACCAAATATTTTTTTAGAAAATCATATTCAATTCACTCTCAATTAAATATCAGTATGAATAATATTTTAGTGAGAGCAAATGTTTTATGTATAATTAATAAATATTTTTCATCTTTATCTAACCCATTTTAATTTCTCTTTTTTGTGTCCAGGTGAAGAAGGATCAAGTTAAATATCTTTTAATGTTACCTAGATTTTTGGATCATCTAGGTTTGGAGATTAGCCACATTGCTTCCCTGAGTCATCCTAGACCTGCCTTCCTTATACTCTCCACTCCCAAACCCACCCTATGTGACTGGATTCCTGAAATAATATTTAGATCCATAGGGACAATTCCAGCACCTGCTTCAACAAGGCTATTAGAGGAATGAATGAGCTAATAGTCAGAAATGTGCTTGGAATTTCACCAAGGAAGAAGTCTTATAATGAGTACACTGTGTAATGATTAAACCCTAGGGGGAAAGACACTACAGAACACAGTGGGGCTCCAGAGGATGAAGAACTCTATAGATCTAATAATAACATTCACACTTCTGTGGCAGAAGTTTGCTTTAGTTTGCAAAGTGATTTCTTTATTCTGTGTAGTAGGTAATACAATTACCCCCATTTTATAAATGAAAAAAATTGTTTCAGAAAAATTGACTTGCTGTTACACAGCAAGTGACTGAAGTAGGATTTGAACTGAGGTTTCCTAACTACAATGATAAAGCACTTGTCTCTAGTTATTGATGGAGGGCCAGTTTGATCACAGAATATTAGGATTGGAAAAAAATCGTGTATTTGTTCAACTCATAGTTGTATAACAATTTCCTGTGCATAACACAGAGACAAATAGTTATTCAGTCTTTTCTAGACAAGCTCAAGTGAAGAGGAAAATCTATCATCTTCCAAAGCAATCCATTTCACTTTGAATTAGTTTTAATTATCCGGAAATTTTTTCCTTACACCAAATCTAAATCCATCTTTGTAAATTCCATTGCTCCTAATATGATCTTTAGACTAAACAAAGAAGTCAATTCCATCTTTCATGTGACAATCTTTTAAGTACTTGAAGACAATTATAGTACCTCACCATCATATCTTTTCTAAGCTAAACATTGCCAGTTCTTTCATCAAAGTCTAATATAGCATGAAATAGAGTTTCTTCACCAACCCAATCCACTTGCCTCTTCTCAGGATGATTTCTATGAATGCCTTTATTAAAGTGTGGCATTTGAATAATACTATCAATTTTAATTCAATAAAATTCACTGTGGCTAATGAGTGAGGCAACAGCATGGCATAGTGAATAGAAAGCTGGTCTGAAGTCACCAACATTTGGGTTCAAACTGCATCTTTAACACACCCTAAGTCACACTGGGAAAATATATTAAACTTTGAGTCCCAAGCAATTTTCTGAGATTTAAGTTACAAAGCAATGCTCATTTGCATTGGTTAGTAGATTTATTCACCAGGAGCCCCATCCACCATGGAATCACAGGTTTGGTTAAAAAGAAAAAATAAAGATAAATGCATAAGAGGAGTACAAAGTGCTATGAAATTATTTTTCTTTATATTTTTTCCCATTTGCTCCAATTTATTTTCAGTGTTTATTTCTGCCATTCATAGACCTCTTGAGGTCAAGGAGTAAGTTTTATACCTCTTAGAATTCCCAGCACTCACCTGCTGCTCAAATAAATTTTTAATAAACATGCCTCAACTATGTGCCCAGTCCTGTTTTAGGAACCAATGGAGCCATATGCAAAGAGCCATAAAGAATAGTATGGGATGTCTGGAAAATCAATTTATGCCTGTTCCCGCTTCAGCAGCATGGACTAAAGTAAATCATGGGCTTGGTCCTTCATTATTTCTGGTACCTGGAGATCAATATTTGGATGTTAGTCATCATGCATTTGGTTATTTTTTACCCCACTGAGGGATCCCTAGGTTTTGTTATTGTTAAATTGCATAATTGTTAGTAAATCATAACTTCTTGGGTTTTCTGTTTTCTCCATTGTAAAGTGAAGGAGTTGGGCTAAATGATCTTTAAGGTCCTTTTCAGGTCTAAAGCCTATGATTCTATGACATTTTATGCTCTTTTCTTTTTCCATCTCCCTAATTCTCTTCCTTATACTTCCTTTCCCCCTTCTTCCATGTTTTCTTCCAGCATTTTTTAAAAGAATAAATATATATTAGAGAAAAAATCAGAACAAAAAATTAATTCTTTTCTCCCCTCACTATCCTTATGCCCAGCCTCAATCTTTCAGAAGTAATCAGAGAAAATAATCAAAACAATATATTCTGAAAGTTTCCCTGGAATGGGAAAGTACTATACAGAATACAACAGCAATTTGCTTATTATCCAAAAAAGTGAAGCTTCCTACTCTTGCTTAAGTGGAAAGAAAGAGACCCTGAAGGTTATAAGATTTAAAACTAGGAAAAAAATTTAAAAATAGATTTAGAACTAGGAGAGATCTTGCAAACCAACCAATCACATAATGTTCGAGAGGAAATGAGTGGGGGAAGGTCATATAGTTATTGTACTCTCCATGTCTCAATGTTAGAAGAGACCTCAGAAGTCTCTTATTTCAAATAATAAAGAATAAGAGCAGCTATGTAGCATGGTGGCTAAGGGCTGGGCCTGGAGTTAAGAAGTCCCATCTTTGTGAGTTCAAATATGACCTCAGACTTTGCCATTTTTCTGACTCTAGGTCTGACACTGTTTCTACTAAACTACACATTTTCTTTTGCAATATATAGAATTTCTTATATAGAATTCCTCTTTTCCTTGGACTTTGCACAAGATGTTGAATTGAACAAAACTTATAAAGAGATATTGATCTATAAGAGATATTGATTTAATACAGTGATAAGGACATAAGTAATCCCAGTCCTGAAGCCCATTGAGATGACATTCTCTCCTCATTGATGGAGATCAATGCCCTAAACAAATGTGAGGGGAAGGATGGAGTTTGCAAAACTTTGGAAGAAACACTTCTGATTTTCTTCAGGTGGTCTTCAGGTCTGTTCAGTGTGTTTTGAATTTTCTTCAAGTCACTGAGTCTCTTTAGACTTCATGTTCTTCTGACTTTCAGCTTTAGGAACAAAGATGGACAAATTTGACCCTCCTCAGACTCCTGAAGGAAAAGACACTGTAAAGTGACCAACATGAGAGAAGCTGACAAGCTTGCTACACTTGGAGGAACTTCCTATTAGGTGAGATTTATGAGCTCCTTCACTTTGTATTGCCTGGTATATCTCATATGTACTTGCTCTGATTTTTGTTTCACTACCAATTTAGATAGGTTTCTCGGTTATGTGTTCATTGTAGTACTGGTACTTGGGGGGAAAGGAGTAAGTCCTGGATACAGGGCTTGGAGTTGTCCTTTCCCTATTAATAAAACAGTGATCAGAAGTTAGTTTGATTCTTTCTCATGTTTTTTCCTTTTGATCTGTTTCTTTTTCACAACTGTGACTAATATGGAAATACATTTTACACAATAACACATGTATAAATTATATCAATCTGCCAGCATCTTTGAGAAGATGGAGGAAGAGAAAATTTGGGACTCAAAATCTTATAAAAATGAATGCTAAAAATGTTCTTGACATGTAACTGGGGGAAACTACTATTTTAAAAAAGGATGAAGTTAAATTGAACGTAAAAACCACATATCTTAGGATGAGACAGACAAAAATCCAACTTAGAACCTCCCTCTCCCATCAACTGCCTCCCTTGAATAGAGAAACCAGTATCTGACCCCAACCTCCTGTAGCTTTTCTTGACATGACTCTCTCTCAGATAAGGGTAAGGTGAGAAGACTTTAGAGATGCCTGTTCCATCTCTTTTTGAGTCACACAATGACACCCACAAGCTACATGTAAGGGATAGCCCTTGCCACACATAATTTTGTCCTTCAAAGAGCTTATAGTCTCTCGGTAAGTATATGATTATAGGTACATGCTCCATGATACTGTTAAACATTTTTGTAAGCATATGACTCTGATGTCTTCCTGGATACTCAGAAGATCACTGGACAGTTATCTCTCTGTCTTGGAATATTGTATGTTTTTATACATACTGTACATACTATTTTCTCCCTAGAGTATGTACTCCTAGAAAGCAGAGACTTTAATTTTTATCTTTCTATCTTCAGTGACTAGGACCACCCCTTGGCACACAGTAGGATCTTAAAAATTCTTGTTGATAGTTTTATGGATGTATGTTGCTGATGCATTTATCCATGCCTGTAGACATTTTGAGGAAATCCTTTAAGACAAAATCAAATGCTATTTTCGAGTCAAACTGTAGGCACAAACTGAGTTTATATTTTCCACACATCTCATATACTTGTGTAACTGTGGAAATGCAATCTTTTGTAGAAAAAATAACTGTTCCCTTCATCAAGGATATCCTTCATGTTTGTGTAGCTTCTTCTCATAGGAATTTCATAGAAGTAAGAAAACCAGCATGTGGAACTACAATTGTTGATATTTTCTTTGTATTTATTCAAGGTTACTATCTCTTATTTTTTCAGTGATATTTTATTATCTAAGGTCTTTTCTTTCATTCTTTTGGAATGTTCCCCCTTTGAGCTCTCAAATGCTCCTTTCATTAAATAACATTACAAATAAAAATACAGGCCTGGAATAACTTGCAGCATTCAAGGTTTTGAAAAGGACACAAGGCCCTTTTCAACTCGACAGATCTTTATATATTTGAGCAATTCTCTGTCCCCTGCCCCTTCTCCAGTATAATCATCTCTGGCTGCTTTCCACTGATTCTCTAAGTTTTTGAGTCATAGACCACCTCTGGGTGAGCTCTTTCTCTTTAGGACTCATTTGAGAGAAGATTTGGAGTAATTGAGAGAGCATTGGATTTAAGGTTAGGAGATCTGGATTTGAGTTCTGGATTTACCACTTCCTGGATGTGAAGCCATAGGCTAAGTTCTCTCTTTCTCTGGGGCTTCTATTTCCTTGTCTGTAAAATAGGTTGTCTAGATTTGATGATTCCTAAGGTCCAAGCCAGCATTAACGTTCTCTGATTCCTTGAATATACTGCTCTTGAGCTCAGTTATTTCTAGGGTACTTTATTATTATCCCCATGATATATCATTTTATGTACCTTAGAAAAAGAAAGCAGAGGCAGACAGCCACACAATCAGGTTTCAAAGTAATCAGTATCATTATCCAATCATTCAAGTCAGAGATATTCCATACTTATCTTTGTGGTCTAATTCTATGAAAACCCCAACTTGACAATAGTATTCTCTCCATTACTGACAATCTCAAAAGCTTCTTTTATTGATATTAAAAATACTTTTATATTACCTTATATTTTTTCTTCATTCTGCAAGTCATCAAGTCATTTGATGTACACATTTCTGTCCTAAAAGCCACATTTCCTGGACTTCATTATACAAAGACATGTAGTAACCTCTGTACTCAGAAATGTTAGCTGGAATCAGGTCATAATTCATGTGGATGTGTGAAATGGACTATAGGAGTCTAATAAAAATGAATCCTCAGGTATGACTCTACCTAAGGTAAAGAAAATCTGGATGTGAGAAATCAGAGCAGTTTCTCTAAGCACCATAATTTTGGTTGGGGAAGAAAGGCACAAGGCCCTTTTCAACTTGACAGATCTTTATATATTTGAGCAGCTCTTCTGTCCCCTGCCCCTTCTCCAGCATAATTATCTCTGGTTGCTTTTTACTGATTCTCTAAGGTCAAGATTTTAAGTCATAGATCATCTCTGGGTGAGCTCTTACTTATCAGCTCCTCTGCCCTTTTCCATTCCCTTCAATAGAAATCGTGGAAAGTATTTTAAAGATTTCAGGGTTGGGTTTTTTTTTGTTATTGTTTTCCTGAGGTCCCTGGGATATTGTTCACTCTTACGGTGAAGGCTCCTGGAGCTTCAGAGGTTCTGTGCTATGAAATGAATTGAGTTTAATGATCCCTTAACATTGTCATTTTTTCAAAGCTCTGTCACAAGTTCTCTCAACTCTCCCTCACCATTCCTCTGTAAAGTAGACAGGACTGAAATTAACATCCTTATTTGACAGATGAGCTGACTGAAGCTACAAGAGTTACTTGCTCCCACATATTCCTATCCAGCTCAGGAGTTTTACAGAAGGGAATAAGGTTGACCAAAGAGATTCCCAAGGGTATCCTTGCCAGTTTTGGCTTTCACTGATATCAGAGCATCTTTCTCTCTCCTTAAGCATCCTGACTGGTTAGATGTTCCCTCACTAACTTGAGTCAGAGAGTGTTAGCTTTGCTGTCAGGGGTTCCAGTGACCTGCTATTTACAGATGGTCCCTGTCTATTCCAGGTTAGGATGAGGCTTGGAGGGACATGTGTGAGGGAAGAAGCTGAATGTTGGCAGACATTTGACAATTCTATTTTTAAATGCTTGAGAGACAGAGGGCAGCAGGTGGTTTTAATTACACTGGATTGCTCCCAGGAAGGTTGTCAGTTTTGGCCCATCAGTTCTGAGTTATTGAAGAGTGGATGAAATAAATGGAATGATGTCCTTCTTGTCCCATTGCACTTCTTAAGTCTCCTTGTTACTCTTCAACCTTGTAATGCCTGCTCTGTCCTAGGACCTATTCTCTTTATTTATTTATTATTGATTTATATATCATTTCTTCTCACTCAAGAATAACATCAGCTCCCATGAATGCATTTGTCATTTCTAGGAAAATGTTTCCTAGACTAACATATCTACAACTCTAGTCTCTTCTTAAATTCATCTTTCGTCATCAACTGCCTATTGAATGTTTCAAACTAGATTTCCCATAGGAATCTCAAACTTAGCATGCCTAAAATTATTTCTGTACTTAATTTTCCTATTTTGTTGAGGTCTCCTCCATCCTCATCCTCATCAAAATCTCAACATCATCATTGATTCCCAACTGATAATCATTCCACATACATGATTTTTTTCACTTGTCTTTTCTGCCAGTAAAACATCTCCTAAATATGCTCCCTTCTCTCTGCTGCTATGACATATGCTCTCATCACCCTGTACCTTTATTCTAGGAACAGCATCTGACTGATGATCTCCCAGGCGCACATCTCTCCTTACTCCAGTCTGCTTCCCATTGGTTGCTAAATTTTAAGTCACTCTTCCTAAAGTGCAGGGGGATGACCATGCCATTTCCCTATCCAACAAACTCCAGTGGCTCCTAATAACTCTTAAATTTCAGGTAAAACACCCTTTTGTGCTTTTAAAGTTCTTCATAGCCTGACTTCTTCTTATTTTTCCAGTCTTCTTAAAACTATGGACTCAGCAGTCCAGTTCCAAAGACATCTTGGCTGTTCTTCCCACCTAGTACTCCACATCTCATCTCCTTGATTTTGTACTGGCTGTCTCCCTAGCCTGGAAGACCTGGAATCCAGCTTCTGGCTTTCTTCAAGACAGTTAAAATTTCACCTTCTGTAAAAGGCTTTTTCTAGCTCCCCCCACTGCTAGTGCCCTCTCTCTGAGATTATCTCCCACTCACACTGAATATATTCTGCATGTACTTAGTTGTATACATATTGTTTCCTTAGTTATGTGAGCTTCCTTGAGAGCTGGAAGTTTTGTTTTTATCTTCCTTTGTATTAGCATTATTGTATTGTCATTAGCACATTTGAATTTCCTTTCTTTGTATCAGTATTTAGCATCAGTATTAGTGTGTATTTTGGGTCAGGTAGGGTATAGTGAATAGAGAGTCAGACCTGGAGTCAGAAAAACTCATCTTCATGAGTTCAAATCTGGCTGTGTGACTCTGAGTAAGTCACTTCCCTCTGTTTGCCTCAGTTTCCTCATTTGTAAAATAAACTGGAAAAAGAAATAGCAAACCACTCCAATATCTTTGTTAAGAAAACCCTCCATGGGGTTTTCTTAACAAGGCATCAGACATGACTGAAACAACTGAACAACAAAATGGCACATATTTAGTGCTTATTAATTGTTTGTGGATAATGGTGATGATCATTGTTAGTTTCTGAAGACAAATTAGGAGGGCAATTGGGCAGAATGATGACAGCACTGGATGTAAAGTAGCAAAGTTTGTGTTCAAATCTCGAACATTTTTCTTAAAATTCTGTGACCTTGTGGATTTCATTCCATAAAGTGAAGAAGTTGAATTAGATGATCTAGGAGACACTTTTTCCATGCTATAACTAAGATTTTGTGATTTTTTCCAATCCTATCAATTTAGAAAGGGGGGATATGGAGGTACACTATCTAAGTGGTCAGTGACAGAGCTGTAGGCAGAACCCAGATGTCTTCAAATAATTGGATCAAGGCCATCACATCTCCACATATCATTTATCAATTTATATTGATGGATTATTAACAATATGTGCTAGGTTAACAATTTGTTAGCATGATAATGAATTGAAGATAAGCATTTTGTCAATGATAACTTACAAATGCTAAATTAGGAGGTGCTTTTATCACTAACAAAGAAGAAATTTAATATTAATTACTTTTCTTTATGTAAAGTTTTAGTGTTTCTGTTACTCTTGCTACAACAATTTGGTGGGTCATACACAAATTGAGGTATTATCAAGGAAATAATAAGAAGAGACAGATTTTTGCAAATGATTTGCCAGAGCAAACCACATTTTTATAGTCACATAATTGCCTGAGATGAATAGGGAATATAAAATCTCACTGCATTTGTTGTTTATTGATTTCAAGGAAAAAAGTGGTTCAATAGAGAAAAATGTGTCCACAAGGTTCATCAGACAGATTTCTTATGATCATAGGAGTGGACGTAGTGGACAGAGGAGTGGGCTTAGATTTAGGCATCTTGAGGGTTTAAGTCCTGTTCATGTCCAACATAACTTCTGTGATCATGGCTACTCAGAGGATCTCTCAGTACTCCACGTGATCTCTTAGACTAGAAATGAAAGGTAATTTGTGAATCTGTAATGGTGGGGTTATAGAACCATAAGGGGATACTAATATTTGGACTGTCTCATTCACCTAACAGAGTGTTAATTCTTCTCACACATCCTCACTAACACAGACAGTATTCACGAGGCTCACAGAATTGAAATGACATTATGATCTGTTATTGTTCAGTTGTGTCCAACTCTTTGTGATTCCATTTGGGGTTTTCTTAGGAGATACTGGAGTGGTTTACCATTTCCTTCCCCAGCTCGTTTTATAGATGAGAAACCTGAGACAAGCAGGATTAAGTGACTTACCCAATGTCACACAGCTGGTAAACATCTGAGGCTGGATTTGAACTCAGGAAGATGACTGTTTCTGACTTGAGGTCCTGCACTGTGTCACCTACCTGCCCACATTATGATCTAGGTTACATAGTTGAAGTGGTCCTTAAGAGGACATTGGAACCTGCATAGGACAGAAACAGGAAATATACAGAAAGGCAAAGAAAAAAGACCTAAAGAAGGCGTGGGGGAAAGGAAGGAAAATTGGAGCACCAGGTTTTGCAAGGGCTAATGCTACAGAATTGCCCATGCATATGTTTTGAAAAATAAAAAGCTTTAATAAAAAAATTAATTTTTCATACAACTTTCAAAAAGAAAGAAAAAAGACTCAGATATGTACTCCTGAGGTAGATTTAGAGACTAAGAGAGGAACATAGACATAGACAACCTGAGTTACATGCCTGTGTGTAGAGAAAAGCCTGTAGTTTTTTTTGTCTCTACAGGGAGTCACATGAGCTTAGAGACAGACATCAAATGGGAATGCCGAAGAAGAATGGATTCCTTGAAAAAAAGCACAAAAAGAATTTGGGCATCAGAGAAAAAGTAGGAGAGTAGCCAGAGACTCTCAGTCTCACTCATATCTAAAGAGAGACCTGCAGAACCACACCATCTGATGGAACCCAAAGTAGGAGAAGGCTTGGCACAGTAGGGCATTGCCCGTACCAAAGGGCAACCTAGACCCATTCCTTTACTAATATCATCAACCTTGTGGATTATATATGTGCAGTGAGAAAGCAGAACCTGATAGAAGAGAAGATTGCATGATACTCTCAGAAAAAGCATTTTCCCCCTGATTTTTAAGAGATCCAAGTATGTGTTAGTTCTATGTTTTTGTTGGGTCAATCTGTTCTCTATGCCAAGTTCTTAAAATTTTTCCACTTGTGACCCCTTTTTATCTGAGAAATTTTTATGCAACTCTAGGTATGTAGGTATACAAAATAGATATACAAATCAAACATTGATAATAAATCATAATTTTGCAACCCCCCATTCAGTTATGAGACCCCATATGAGGTTGTGAACCACAATTTAAGAAGCTGAGTTCCATGCAACAAGTTCTTGTTAGCCATAGGGAACTTTCCAGGGAACTGTTAGAAAGACATGAACCAAATTCTGATATTCTCAGAGGAGACCCTGGATAGGGATAAAAATGAGGCAAAGAGATCTCTATTGAGTCAAACCCCCAGGGTAGTCTTGGTCTCTAATGGCAGGAGCAAGGGTCCTACTGATGCATGAGTTGCCTCAATATTTCTTCAGTGATATTTTAAATTATGAAAGCCAACAGTTTCTGAAAAAATACAATTACAAATAGCCCAAAGGGTAATGAGAAGAGTAAGTTTCAATATGCTACTAAGTTTGGCTCACATCCACATGAAATACAATATCTAGGAATTAAAAGACCAGAAAAAAATTACATATGACTGCAAGCTTGTCATATGATGAGACATGAAATTGAGAAAAAATAATTTGAGTGGAATATTCTGATGTTTAGGAATCTAAAATATCAAGACGACTATCATATTTAAGAAATTTCAGGGAAGAATTTCTAAGCAAATATGGACAATAATTGTAAGTGGAGAAAAAGTTTAAAGGTGCTACAATTTGCATTGTTAGAGAAGATGCCCACAAAATGAAATCAACATCAAAAAAAAGCATTTACAATTTATAAAGTCCTCCTTTTATAATTATTCTATACAGTAGATAAGACAAAGATTATTATCCCTTTTTACAGATGAGGGAACTAAAGCTTAAAAAAATTATATAACTTGATCATACTAAGCCCATAAAGTATAATAACTTAAAATTATGTAGCCTATCTTATTACAAAGGGTTTTGTTCAATTAGTTCTTTACAACAACCCTATGAGCTAGGCCAGGTTGATATCTATCTCACCATTTTACATACCAGGATTGACTGAAGAAACGAGACAAATAGAGAAACATCAGAAAACACGATCAATTTCTTCCAATATAATAAAGGTAGTCATGGAAAAGAGCTCTGCAGGAATAAGTATGGTTCCAGAGGACAGAACTAGGGCCAAATGAGTATGTGACAGGGAGACTGATCTCAGACATAATATAAAAAGTGGTAGCTAAAAAAAATGAAAAAAAAAAGTACTTACTAGCTGCAGTCAGAATGTATGGAAGCACAGCTGCATCTCAAAACGGAGGAGGCTGGTCCCTCTCATTGTAAATATTCTCTAGGGGTGGTTGAGTGACTCTTTGTCAAACAAGTATGGAGGAGAAAGTTGGCTTAGGAGAGCCGGCCAAGCTCCCTGCAAATTCCCATTTCTATGCTTCTAAAATAGAGAATAAAGAATGAATTTAGGAGGGACCCAGAGATACCATTAGTCTTTGTTCAGCTACTAATTAGCTTTGTGACACTGGGTACATTTCTTAGCCTCTTGTAGTTTGGTTTCCACAGCTCTCAAACATGGCTAAATAATTCTTTGATTGCTTGTCTGACAAGGCTGTTGTGAGACTCAAATGAGATAATGGATTTGAAAGCACTTTGAAATCTGTAAGGAATCATACACAACTGAAGAATTATACTTTAGTGTATTTGGGATTTCACTGATGTGCGCCCACTCTCTGCTGGTGTACCATCTATGCTTTCTCATTCTGTATAATTCTTGTTTGACTCATCCCCCAAGACCTTCATAGAGAATCCCCACAATCCTCTGGAAGCCTTCCTCTCATCTCTGCCCTCTGCACCTGTCTTTTAAAGCAATTTCCCCTCCTTCATCTTCCTCTCTTTTCCTCCAAAGGATTTTCCTTTCTCTGTTGATATTCATGGAACTCACCGCTGGAATGGAGGTAGCTTCTTCCTCCACGTTCCCTGTCCTGCACACTCCTTAAGCCTTTAGTCTGCAGCCAGGGACTCAGTAGAAAAGGTTGTAGGCTTTGTATTCTCGGCACATCCATCTGCAAAGTCTCTTTCAGAAGGCAGCTGGTTCAGAGCTGATGTGTGATGCTTTAAGGTGGGAATCTGAAGGAAATGCTTCAGAATGAAAGTACCAGGCTGCAAATTACCTAAACTGAGGGCAGGTGGAGATTCAATCCCCAATGGGGCTGTTCTCCAAAACTAGGGTATTTAGGGGTATTTGATGCATTTGGAAATGCTCCTCCCAATCTCCTCTCCAATTCTCTCCAAAATATTAGATTTGTATAGAATGTAAGATTCTTGAGGGCAAACATTATTTTATTTTCCACCTCTTTTTTCCTCTCCTCTCTTCTCTCCCCTTCCCTCTTTTCCTCTCCCATCTCCTCTTTTCTCCTTTCTTCTCTTTTCCTTTCCTTTCCTTTTCTTTCTCTCTCTCTCTCTTTCTTTCTTTTTTCCCCAGGACCTTTGACAATGCCTTGCCCAATTTAGGAGCTTAATCCATACTTTTGATTGATCTCACTGTGTCAGTATGGTACAATGGGGAAAACAACCACCATTACAACAAAAACATGGAACAATGAGTTCTTTATTTTTTTCAGCATTAATTTAATTTTATTTTTATTAGCATTTTTTGTTTTTAAAATTTTTATTAAAGCTTTTTATTTTCAAAATATATGCATGTGTAATTTTTCAACATTGACCTTTGCAAAACTTTGTGTTCCAAATTTTTACCCCTTTCTCCCATCCCTTCTCCTAGATGGCAAGCAATCCAATATATGTTAAGCATGTGCAATTTTTCTATACATATCTCTATAATTATAGTGCTTGCACAAGAAAAACCAGATCAAAAACAAAAAAAATGACAAAGAAAACAAAATGAGTGAAAATGCTATGTTGTGATCTATGCTCAGTTCCCAAAGTCCTCTCTCTGGATGTATAGGGGACAATGGATTCTTAAAAGACCAGGATGCTCCAAACTCCTGGCATTACCTCAGGCAAATCCCATCCTTCTCTGAGGCTCAGTTTCTCAGTCTGTTCAATGGGGGATTAGCTTCAGACTCCAAGTCTCTTTCAATTTTAGTCTTCATGTCCTTATGCTATGTGAGTTTCTGCTTGCCTAAAACAGGGGCTGGGCTTCATCAGCTTGTGGCAAAGATAAAAGGATAAGTCTGAAAAGAAGGAAGAAATAGACTTGACTCTCTCTCGCCATACCTCACTCTTCTGTTTTTTTTTTGTTTTGTTTTTTTAATTTTTATTAAAACTTTTTATTTGCAAAACATATGTATGGGTAATTCTTCAACACCGACCCTTACAAAGCTTTCTGTTACAATTTTTCCCCCCCAGCCCCCATCTCTCCCCTAGATGGCAGGAAGTCTATTACATGTTAAAATTATGTTAAAATACTTGACAAATTGAATATATGTATACATATTTCCACACATCATTTTTGTGCAGGAAAAATCATATCTACAAGAAAGAATAATCAGATAAAGGAAATACAATGCAAGAGAACATCAATAGAGAGCATGAAAATGTTATGTAGTGGTCCACATTTCACATCCCTCTCTCAGGGTGTATATGGCTTTCTTCACTGAACAATTGGAACTGGTTTGAAACATTTCATTGTTGAAGAGAGCCACGTCCTTCAGAATTGATCGTCGTATAGTCTTGTTGTTGCTGTGTATAATGATCTCCTGGTTCTGCTCACTTCGCTCAGCATCAGTCCATGCAAGTCTCTCCAGGCCTCTCTGAAATCATCCTGCTGGATGTTTCTTGCAGAACAATAATATTCCATAACATTCATATACCATAATTTATTCAGCCATTCTCCAATTGATGGGCATCCATTCAGTTTCCAGTTTCTAGCCACTACAAAAAGGGCTGCCACAAACATTCTTACACATGTGGGGCCCTTTCTTTCTTTTATGATTTCTTTGGGATATAAGCCCAGTAGAAATGCTTCTGGGTCAAATGATATGCACAGTTTGATAACTTTTTGAGCATAGTTCCAAATTGCTCTCCAGAATGGCTGGATCCGTTCACAGTTCCACCAACAATGCATCAGTGTCCCAGCCTTCCCACATCCCTTCCAACATTCGTCATTATCTTTTCCTGTCATTTTAGCCAATCTGACAAGTGTGTAGTGGTACCTCAGAGTTGTCTTAATTTGCATTTCTCTGATCAATAGTGATTTGGAGCACCTTTTCATATGACTACAAATAGTTTTAATTTCATCATCTGAAAATTGTCTGTTCATATCCTTTGACCATTTATTGATTGGAGAATGGCTTGAATTCTTATAAATATGAGACAATTCTTTATATATTTTAGAAATGAGGTCTTTATCAGAACCATTAAATGTAAAGATGATTTCCAAATTTATTGCTTCCCTCCTAATCTTGACTGCATTGGTTTTGTTTGTACAAATTTTTTTTAACTTAATATAGTCAAAATTATCTATCTGGTGTTCAATTAAGAGTTCCAGTTCTTCTTTGGACATAAATTTATTCCATCTCCACAGGTCTGAGAGGTAAACTATATTACATTCCTCTAATTTACTTATAATATCACTCTTTATATCCAGATCATGAACCCATTTAGATCTTATCTTGGTATGTGGTGTTAGATGTGGGTCAAGCCCTAATTTCTTCCACACTAATTTCCAATTTTCCTAGTAGTTTTTGTCAAATTGTGAGTACTTATCCCAGAAGCTGGGGTCTTTGGGTTTATCAAACAATAGATTGCTATAGTTATTTGCTAGTTTGTCTTGTGATTCTATCCTATTCCACTGATCGACTACTCTATTTCTTAGCTAGTACTAAATGGTTTTGATGACAGCTCCTTTATAATATAGTTTTAGATCTGGTATAGCAAGGCCACCATCATCAGCCTTTTTTTTTTCATTAATTCCCTTGAAATCCTTGACCTTTTGTTCTTCCAAATGAACTTTGCTACTGTTTTTTCTAGATCTGTAAAATAATTTCTTGGGAGTTTGATTGGTATGGCACTAAATAAGTAAATTAGTTTGGGTAGTATTGTCATTTTTATTATATTCACTCAGCCTACCCATGAGCATTTAATGTTTTTCCAATTGTCTAGGTCTGATTTTATTTGTGTGGCTCACTCTCCTGTTTACCAAACAGTGATATATCCCTCCTGGGAGGTCCTGGGTATGGATAGGAAACATGGATAGATGAATCCATCCTGTGGCCTACAGTTATCCCAGTGTTGGTTGCTATGGAGACCACAGCCGACCAAATCTTCCTCATCCTCTTGGGAAAAGAGATCTCTCTGCCTTGGGAATGATTTTAGGCTAGAGGGAATGTTTTTCCAGAGGTGGGTTAACAGAAGGTTTCTCCTCTGGGAAATCCAGTATTTGAAGGCCATGGGGCAGGGAATGAGATTTTTATTATTTTATTTTTAGGAGGCAATTGACTCATACAGCTACTAAGTGTCTGAGATAAGATTTGAACTCTGGACCTTCTGACTCCAGGACCATTTCTCTATCCAATGTGCCATCTAGCTGCCCCAAGGAATGAGATTTTGATAAACTTGCTCTTCATAGGAAATTTAGGATCTGAGGGAGCAGAGCTATATTTTGAGGTGATGGAACTCAGCATGAATTTATTTTGTTGGTATGTCAAGATGAAGGAGGGGAATGTCCTTGAAGTTCTGGAAGTGGTTTGGGGAGAACTCAAACATTTAAATAAAAGCCTGTACTACAGAGCACCATAGAGTTGAATGTCCCTCAAGATTTCCATAAAGAAGGATAGCATCTCATTCTGCATTAGAGGCTGACCCTGACAGGCTTTCAGTTCCTGAGGATGTCCTGGAACCCCAATATCCTTCTCCTACTCCCTCCCTCCTGCAAATGGACAACCTTCTGTGTGGCTTGCCTCTTGCTGTGCTCCTTCCTAGCCTTGGGCCAAGGATTTAATTCAGAGGGAGAGGTGAGGTGGGGACCCCTAGTTTCAGAAGATTATTTTGGGAAAAGTCGTAAGAAAAAGGGGAAATACCCTTCTAGGATGGAAAAGGCTGGCAGGAAAGGCTTCCTCTCAATCCTCCTCGAGGTTAAAGTCAGTGTCTAAATTCAGGCTATGACACTGGGCTAGCAGTCTGAGGAGCCGGTGAGTATGACCTGCCCCCCCCCCCCGGGCCTTGTCTCCCCATTGAAAGCAGGAGAAGGAGCAGCCAGTTGGTCCTCTCTGGATAACTCCTTATTGCCTTTGCTTAGGTGAGGGGCATCCTACAGGCCTGGGCCCACCAAGGGCTCTCACATAGACAGGCCCCAGCCTTACTTGGGACCCTGACTCAGAAGGCCAGAGGAAAGTCTCCTATCCCCAGCTAAAAACTGCCAGGAAAGAGTTCTCTCAGAGGCATTTTGTCCCTTCAGGGCAGAGGGGCTCAAAGGACTTGGAGTTTCCCTCATATCTAGGAAATGGGCATTCCATTATGAGCAGGGAGAAAAATCCTTTTCTCAAGCCTCAAGAAACTCCTTCTGGGTTTGGGGAGGGAGTGTTTCTGAGGAAGGTTTCAACCCTCCATCCTCTGGGATATGCTCTTCAGGGGTTAAATTCTCCTCACAGGGTAAATTCTCAAAATCTATTTTCCTCAGGGTCTAAATTCATCTCAGGGAAAATTCTCCTCAGAATAAATTCTCCTAATGATCTAAATTCTCAGAATCAATTTTCCTCAGAGTAAATTCTCTTTAGAGTGAATTTTCCTCAGTCTAAATTCCCATCAGAGAGTAAATTTTCCAAGTAAATTTTGCTCAGTTTAAATTCTCATCAGAGTCTAAATTCTCCTCAGAATAAATTCTCCTCAGGTTTTAAATTCTCAGGTGGTTAAATTCTCCTCAGACTCCAAACTCTCCTCTTTATAAAAATTCCTTATTGTTCTCAGGATTTCTCGTGGCTTTCAAACAACAGAAAATAAAAAGGCCTGTGTGAGCTCACCTGGGGAAAAAATGTATGTGCTGTGAGAGGGAGGAGGGAAATACTGTTGTTTTTGTTTGTCTTGTGGGTATATCTGGGGATTTTTTGAAGGAAATGTCACCTTCTATTGGGAGGGAAGGTGGAACTCCAAATAGGACTATTCTTTCTCACCACAGCCTGAGGTAAAACAAGGCCTTATTTAGGCCCTATTCCCCATCTGGGCCCCTAATTCTAACAAATTCTCCTTAAGGTTTCTTAGTATTTTTTTAGGATTTAGAAGAAAAGAAGGGAAAATGATCTCTCCCTGTCTGCCTCAAGGTCTTGTGTCTGCCTTCTTTAGGCTATTGGTCTGGGACATTTATTTTTCTTCAGACCTTTACATTGTTACTTTAAAAAATCAAAAGTAGTTTTATAAACTGCTAGGATATTGTTCCTGGGTAGAGAGGTAACTCTGGTAAGTGCGTGCCAGAGAGCCTGAATAATTAAAAGATCGGTGTCCCCAAGTCCCATGGTCACTGATGAAATCTTTTATTTTTCTTTTAAAAAATTTTTCCTGTTACTTCAGTTACATTTAATTCCACTAAGGCCTCACTTATTGAGTTTCTACTATGTACAAGGCCTTGTCCTAGACACTAGGGAATATAAAGATGAGAAAAGAAAACTCTTTTTTCCTTTTACCGCTTTAATGCGTAAGACATGAACTCTCCCAACTGTAATACAAAGGGACAGTATATAAGAGAGATACAAAGAATTATGGGAATTCTGAAAATAACGGCATTTCTTTGGACTGAGGGAATCAGGGAAAGCTTTGTGGGGGAGAGGTGGTACTTGATCTGGATCTTCAAATAATAATAATTCTTATTATTTACATTTACCTAGCATTCGAAGGTGCTTTTAAGTAGGTCAAGTTTTATTATCTCCATTTTATTAATAAGGAAACAGATTCAAAGGGTTAAGCATCATATAGTTAATAAGTGTGAGCCAGTATTTAAGGCTCAGGCCTTGCTTGATTCCAAATTTAGCATTATTTTTCCTATCTTGGATTTCAGTATGCAAAGATGAGATGGGAAGAACATTCTAGGCATAGGGAATGAGTTTATTTATTTAGGGCCTATCCTTGTACCAAGCTGAAATGGGAAAGAGAAAAATATAGTTCTTACCCTAAAACAGCATACAGTGTAGTATGTATGAGAGATGAGATGACACATGTAAAATATTTGGAGAACAGTTTGAGATAGTCCTGTCTGAGAGGAATACATTTTAGGGATCCTCTAAAACTGACAAATTCACAAGTATTTAATCTGGAAACAAAATGTTTCTGACAGCCATTTACTTTCTCCAAAATTCTTCAATTTTTAGTGTTCTTTTATTGTGTACTGGGAGAGTTTCTGAGAGGTGTTAATACGTCTCTTGCCTTGTTCATTCTTTTTTTTTTAAACAAAAATTTTTTGTCCTAATGAGAGCTGTCCTAATGAGAAACTGTGAAATGTAGGGTTGGTGGATGTGTAAAAAGGGAGCAGAGGCAATATGGTATTAAAAAAAACCCAAAACAAAACAGCTAATCATAATAACAAAAAATACAACATTAGACTTAGAATCAATGGATTTGACTTTCATCCCAATTCTGTTTCTAAATGACTATTATAACTCTGGGCTTCAGTTTTCTCATCTGTAAAATGGAGACAATATTTACCAGGGTGAGGTTGTTTTTGGAGAAATACTTTATAAATCTGAAAGCCTTATATAAATGTGAACTACTATTATTATGTCAGACTGAATGATAATTTTTCACACATCTGTATCACAAATCCTTGATTCTAGTTGGAAGTTTTTATTGGAATGTCCTAGGAATTTATTCTTGCAGTAAAGTTTGCAAGTAAGGATTGTTTCATTTATTGTATTTGTATCCCACAATATCTAACACAGTATATGGCTTATAACAGGCACTTAAAAATTATTGACTAATTGACTACGACTTGCATGAAGGCATATATAGCATGCATATTACAAAAAGCAAAGGGGAATAATTATCATCTTGGGTGAAAATTAGAATCCCAAAAGAGCTGGATGGGTTAGAAAGATGAGCTGTATCTAGTAGGATTTAACAGGGATAAATATAAAGTCCTCTACTAGAGTTCAAAAAGTCAACTGTACAGCTATAGATGGCACTGATGAGGCAAGATAATACTATAGATGAAAAGAATCTGTGGTAATAGTGCTACAAACTCAGACTTTGACAGCAATAATAGATGAATGGTACCCAGAATGAAAGGATGAAAATCTAGCCATTCCTTGTACATCAGACTTTATCTAGAATATTATATTCTTCTTAATACTTTTTCTTAATCTGTTTTTATTTTATTGAAAACTTTTAAAAGGGTTTTAAATTTAACAAGTTGAAAACTTTTTAAAAATCACTATCAATTCTGAAAATATTCTTACTCCCTGAAGTGAATAGTGCTTTGTCACAAACTAAATTAGTTATGCAAAATCAACCAACAAATGTCTGACTCCATATGTAATACTCCACCTCCATAATCCTTGACTATTGTGTTGAGTCCTGGGAATCACATTTTAGGAAGAACATAGAAAAACTGGAGAGTATCCAGAGATTATGGATGATGAGGGAGAGGACTGAAGTTATTTGAACTGAATGAAATAAAGATTTATTAAATATCTAATATGTACAATGCAAATTGATGCTTGTACAAAGATCTACTGAAGGAATTAGGGAAGTTTAGCTTGGAGAAGCTTAATAGCTCTTTTCAATGTTTGTAGGACTAAAACATGGAAAACAGTTTATACTTCTTATATTTAATCGAGGACAAAGAATTATGAAAAAAAGGAATCTTTTGAAAGATTTATGGTGGGGATTCTTAGCCTAGGATCCATGGGACTATAGATTTCAGGAGAATGTGAGGGGGAAAGATTTATACATAGATATAGATAGATAGATGTATATATTATATATATACACCTACACACAAATATATATATTTGCAATCCTAATACTTTATTTTATGCATTTAAAATGTCATTATCCTGAGAGAGAATCCATAGGCTTTGTCATACTTCCAAAGGTGTTCATAATAAAAACAAAGATTAAGAAATGTTGATTTAGAGAAATAATAGAAATCCTTTTATTAAACTTTTATAAGAAAAATAATACCAAGGATATAGAAAATTTTCAAGGGAAGAATTCTGAAGACTTAGTCAATTCAGTTCTGATGAGAAGTAGGAACCAACTGACAAAATTGATGTGGATGCATAGAGAACTCAGAGACCAATTTACTTTTTAAAAAGACCTGAGAAGAATAATAGCATTTGAGTGGCACTGCCAGCTAAGAATGGCAATAAGGGTGCTATAGTGCAGTGTGAGCTGGGGTTGGCAAATAATGTTAAAGATGACAGAAAAGAGTAGTGGGTTCTTGGTTGTTTGGTTAGGTTCCAAGCTACCATGAAGGAAAAAATCTCCAAGTCAGGAAGAAGTTAACACACCGGTAAGAAGACAAACTTACTTAGCTCTTAGTTTATCTGTTTTCTTTGCCAAGGAAAATTATCCTTGGACAGGCAAAGTCAGAACAAAGAGAAGAGTTTAAATCCAAGATCAGAAAGAAAGAAACTGGACTTGTCACCATGACTCAGACAAACGACATCAGATCAGATCTGAGCACTATTTGCAAAGGTTATTGATACACTGAAGAGCCCCCAGATCATAACCAAGATGGTGAATGTTCTTGAGACCATGCTCTAAGATAGTCATTTAAAGGAATTGAGGATATTGGAAGAGAGAGGAATTGGAGGGAACATCATGGTTGTTTTTAAATCTTCAAAGGACTATCATGTGGAAGAGAGAGATTTGATTTCATCTTCTGGATTTAGAGAGCACAAGTAGAGGAAATGTGCAAAGGGACAATGGGGGAAATTGCAAAGAAGCAAATTTCGATTTGATTTATGGGAAAACATCTGAATGTTATGGAGCTGCCTTAAAGGAAAATGGGCTGCCTTGAGAAATAGTGGATTTTTTTCATTTAATGACTTCAGGTAAAGAATAATTTTAATTCTTTTTACACATGACAACCCTTCTGACATTTGAAAACAACTATTATGTACTCTCCCAAAAGCTTCTTCTCCATTTGGCATCAGTGCTATTAAGTACATCTTCATTTCAGATTTCAGTTGGTCTATCTTGCCTTGGTTGTCACTTTCAAATTTGAAGGCAAACTTTGCCCAAGAACTTGCAGAGTAATATTTTAGTTTAATTAAAAACAAAAACATAAATGAAATCCCTAAAGTTTGATGCTATCTAGAAAAGCACTTGTCTACTCTGAGACATAACAAGTTTTCTATCATTGGAATTTTATGAATGGCTGTTTGTGAAGAGTGTGATACAGAGAGATTCCTATTCATGTACAGAGTAAACTGGATGACATCTCTCTCTCAGTTCTGAGATTCTATGATTCTGTTTTTTGGATCTAATTAAGTAGCAAAATGGATGGTGTAGTCAATAAGTAATGTGGAATTCAGAGGGCAAAGAAATCAGTTTGAATTAAGATTATAATGAAAGGTTTCATGGAAGAGATAGGACTTACATTACTTTTTGAACTATGGGGGTGACCCAAGAGTATTGCACTTATGACTCAGAACTGTACTTTTTTATTCATCCTTGAGAGCCTCCAAACTTCAGGTCCTACTCTCTATTTCATTCTCTCCAGAGAAGTCAATTATACTTTCCTCAAGAATTCCTCTGGATCATTGTCTTTTTGTTCTCAGAAACTTATCTATTTTCTATTGACTCTTGAACTAAATCCAAAGTCAAAGAACCTCAGAAGTGGGCCCATAGATCTGGAAGGGATCTCAGAACTCTATTCTCATACCTTTTACAGACAAGTATCTGTAGCCCCTTGGAAGGTTGAACGGTTTGCTTAAGATGACAGAAATAGTAAGTCACAGAACCGGGACCTGGAAATCCAGGTCCTCTGACCCCAAATCCAGCATTCTTTTTATCCCATTCCATTTCCACACATCTCGAAGGGTCTCAGAGGTCACTTAGCCTTGACAGTTAACAAAGTATTTATTAAGTGCTTATTCTCTAATTATGTGCTAGACTAAGTGTTGGGAATAAAAATACAAATAGAAAAAAAGATAGTTGCTGGAGTTTATATTTTAAAGGGTGTTTATATTTTAAACACCTAGGAGTTTTATATTTTAAAGAGTGAAGCAACACAAAGTAGCAGAAAAATGGGAAGAGGGTGCGAGTTGGGGCAGCAAGAAATCTTGAGTAGAGCACAGCCTGAAGAGAAATGAGACCTCCTTGGCTGGAGGCTCTGGGAGGAGTTACCGAATATATGAATCCTAGTTCTGGAGTGTGTGGTGGAGGAAGCTTAAAGGGCAGCTTGGAAAGGAATCAGGTCCCTTCTTTTGTCATCCATTGCACCTCCTCTTGGGACAGCTAGATGGCACCTTAGGACACAGAACTGGAAGGCTCATCTTCTTGAGTTCAAATCCAGCCTCAGAGACTTCCTAGCTTTGTGACCCTGGCCAAGTCACTTACCTCCATTTGCCTCAGTTTCCTTATCTGTAAAATGATCTGGTAAAGGAAATGGCAAACCTTTGCCAAGAAAACCTTGAATGGGATTACAAAGACAGACAAAACTGGAGAATAACTGAACGACAAGCATTTCCTCTCGCCTAAACCTTGTCATGGTGTTTATTTAGAATCATGAATTCACTAAATGGAAAAATCTTAGAGTCAAATTTAGAGTTGAAAGAGATCTCAACAGCTATCTAGTCAAGTCCTGTCATCCTTCAGATAAGGAGTCTGAAGGCTGAGGGGAATAAGGGTTTCGTCTTGTCCAAACAAGGTCACCCAGATGGGCTGTGAACTCAGGTCCTTCTCTATTACAATTCAATCTTCTCCCCACCTCAATAGAAGATGGCATTCAGACTCACTCAGTCACAAAGCAGAGAAGTGAAAAAGATGGGTCTCCTAGACTCCAGTACTGACTATCTTCATCTTACCTCCTCCAGGAAGCCTTCCTAGATATCTTCAATGATTTTCCCAAATTTTGCCCCACCCCCCCTTTTTTTTTTTTACCTGTCTTATGGCTAAAGTTAATTTTTTTCTTTTATGTAGTTATATCTTTTTTTCTTTGTATCCTTGTACACGAATACACCTCACTAATTTGGGTCCTATTAATGAGGAGTCTGGTGCAAATTCATAGGTGGGAAGGACCAAATATTGCAGAATTCTTTGCACTCTGTGACATATGGATTGCTGAACAAAATACTAGTGGGAAACCAGATTGTAGGGGGGTGAAATGCATTTTAACTTACTAGATAGAACAGATGGCCCTTAAAACACTTTAGCTGCACCTATTTAAAATACCAACAAGAAATGTGCTAGCTGCAAATGAATCTTGTTTAGTTATTAGGTCAAGCTCCATAGGACCTCAGAGAACACCCCATTGCTCTTATTTGTATTATGTTCCTCATGTAACTTAAGTATTTATGATCCTAGAGGGAAACTCCTGTTAACAGATCACTTTGTCTCTATGCTTTTTCTCTTTGCATAAAATCTATTGCCATCAGCAATTGCCATACTTTACATGTTTAAACAAAGAAGGCAACCAAGAAGAGTTTTCAGGTATTCACATTTTCAGGTCCATTTCATGAGTCTTAGATGTCATCCATTTCCCTTTCCCTTAACTTCTTATGTCTTTACCTCGTCAGGATCATTGGCGCTTCATCAGAAAGAACCTTTCTAATACCAAGCCTGAAAGAATAGACAGCACACTACAATTAGGGGGTCAGGGCTATGGGAATAGAAGTGTTAGGGTATGAATGAATGGATAGATGAAAAAAAAATTGCCAAGTATTTACTTAAAGCACTGTATTTAGCATTAGGATAAATACAAGTGTTTACCCTCAAGGAGCTTATATTCTCTCAGGAGAGACAACATCTAAAGAGGAGCAATGATAATGCTCATTTGCTTATTGTTCTCAGAACAAGGGATAGAAAGGAAAGGTAGTAAGTGCATAGTAGCATGATGGAAAATGAGTGGAGTGAAGTTGAAGACGTGTGGTCCCAGGGCTTCAGAGTTGAGGGGCTTATTGCTTCTGGACATGGTCTCTGGAGAAATGTTTGGAGACAGGAGCAGTAGAGTAGAAAATGGTCAGATTTGGCAGGAGTTTTTTTATGCTTAGTGAAACCCAAAGGACATTAGTATGCCATACAACTCATCCTTAGAGAATTTCTGCTGTTCTTCTTAGTAGATCTTCTTTAAGAACTATTGCTGGAGAAAAAATCCAAAAAGCAAAAAATCCTGTTACCTGGTCGCCCACTCAAAGCTGATAAGCCTTTCCCATACTTACTAAGTATATTCTTCCAACAACAGCCATACAATTTATCATTGGCCCCCATATTGGAAGTCTTTTCTTTAAGCTTGGTTGGTCCTGCCAGAGGTTATGCCCTGTTAGTCTGTAGTTTGAATACTGAATCTTACCAAAACACTATAATGAGGCCAGTCAATGAGTCAGTCAGATAGTCAAAAAGCATTTATTAATCATTTACTGTATCCTAGGCATTTTACTAAATATCAAGGACACAAAGAAGGGCAAAGATAGAAAAACCAAAAGCCATAGTTGCTACCCTCAAGGAGTATACCTTCCATTGGGGGAGATAATGTGTAAATAACTAGATACACACAAGTTATTTACAGAATAGATGAAAGTAATCTGAAATAGAAAGTGGTAAGAAAATGCAAGGGGAACCAGAAAAAACCTCTTGGAGAAAGTTAGATTTGAAAGGAGTCAAGAAGAAGCCAAGGAAATGAAGCAAATTGATGAGGAAAAATGTTCCACAAAAGACAAAGGCATGGAGACCCCCAAGGAACTACAAGGAAGCCAGTGTAACTGGGTTATAGAATAAGAGAAGTAAGGCATAAGAAGGCTGGACAGGTAGGAAGAAGTGAGATTATGAAAAAAAATATAAATGCCAAGCAGAGAATTTTATATATTTAATATTCCTAGAGTTTATAGGAAACCACTAGAGCTCACAGATGACATATTTAGTTGGTCAATCAATAGTTATTTTACATGCTTATTATGTTCCAGGAACTATATAAGTTCTGAGGTTATAAAGAAAGATTTTTTAAAATGGTCCCTGCCTTCAAGCAGCTCACATTTTATTGGGGAAAATAATATGTAAGCAACTAGACATATATAATATATATGTGTGAGAGGGAAGAGGGGGGAAGGAGAGAGGGAGAGAGAGAGAAAAAGAGAGGGGGGAGAGAAACAGGTACAGAGAGAGAAAGAGAGACAGAGACAGAGAGAGAGATAGACAAGAGACAGAGACAGATAGAGAGATAGACAGAGACAGAGAGTTAGAGACAGAGACAGACAGACACAGACACAGACACACAAAGAAATACAGAGGCAGACAAAAAGAGACCCAAGTCCTTGTGTGGAGGTAGAGGTAAAGGTGTAGGAAACTGGGTAAGGTGTATTGCAGAAGGTAGGATTTGAAGTGAGTCTTGAAGGAATACAAAGAAGCCAAAGAGGCATTTGTAAAAAGGGAGAACATTCGGGCAGCTAGGTGGTGCAGTGGATAGAGCACCAGCCCTGAAGTCAGGAGGACCTGAGTTCAAATCTGGTCTCAGACACTTAACATTCCCTAGCTGTGTGACCCTGGGCAAGTCACTTAACCCTAATTGCCTCAGCAAAAAGCAAAATAAAAAAAAAGGGAGAACATTCTAGGCATGGATGATAGACAAGGAAAAACGCACAATTACAGGGTGTTGGGGTAATTTATGAGAGGAATAGCAAAGAATTCATCATAGCTGGACCATTGTGTGATAGAGGGAGTAAAGTGTCCGAAACCTGGGAAAGGCTAAACAAAGGATTTTACATTTGATATTGAAGGTATGGAGAACAATTGGAATTTATTGAGTGTGGAGGAGATGGAAGGAGTTACGATTGGTTCTGCATTTTGGCCACTGAGTGGAGGATGGACTGGGCTGGCGACAGACTTCAGGCATTTGTATTCACCAGAACACTATCTCAGGCATGGGGTAGTGACCATGTGGGTAGAGAGAAGGGATCTTTACAAGAGGTATTGTGAAGATTAAAATGACAAGACCTGACAGTTGTGATAGATTGAATAGATGAGGTGAGTGCAAGTGAGAAGTTGATGGTGAATTGAAGTTGAGATGATGAAGAAGATGGTGGCAACCAATATCCTAATAAGGAAAGGTGATAAGCTCTGTTTAGGACATACTGAGTTGGAGATGCCTATGGGACATCCAGTTCAAATTGTCCAATATCTAGCTGGAATTTCTAGATTGGGGGTCCAAAGTGAGATTAAAGTTGGATAAATAGATCTGAGAATAATCTTCATAGAGTTCATAATTGACCAAGTGAAATCATATAGAGGAAGAAGAGAAGAGAATCAGGGGCAATGAGTGAGCATGTCGTAGAAGAAGATCCAGCAAAGGAGGACAAGAGGAAATCAGACAAGTAGGAGAACTGGGAGAAAGCATAAAAATGCCTGAAATAAGCAAAAAAAGAGAAAATAATGAAAATCTAGAGAAGAGTTAATATGTAGGAGAAGATTCCTTCTCTCCTTTAGCTCCTCCTTCCTATTTGTGGCTTCCACAAATACTAAGTCATCTACTTACAACTTCTTTAATCCTTTTCTGCTCCCTATCTGGCTTTTTGAACTTCTTCACCATAGTTCTGTGGGGTACTCTCTCCATCTTAAGCTCTTCTTTATGTATTGTTTTTCCTCATTTAAAGGAAGTCTGTCTTTCTCTTTCTATTTACAATCCTAGTGCTTAGCACAATGCCTGATGCAGATAATAAATTTTAATAAATGCTTGTTGATTTGATTTGTTGAGAACAGAGTGATTCAGAGAAGTCAGGAAGGATGAGGACTTAGAATTTTGAGACTTAATCTCACAATTAAGAAATCTTTTGTCACTTTGGAAAGAGCTGTTTCAGGCATAAAATGAGGTTGGGGTTGGAAGATAGACTTTAGAGGGTGAAGAATAAAATGAAAGTAGAGTAAATGAACATACCCATTTTAGTCAGCTTTTTCACAGATTTTAGCCACAAACAGAAGATGAGATTAAGAATGTTATTAGACTTATGATTTAGAAAAATCAGCACTACAACTTAATGGAGGCTGGATTGGACTGTGGAGAGATTGGGGGCAGAAACAGCACAAGTCTTTGGTACAATCCCATTTGTACTAAGAATTAATAAAAATCACATTTTTAAAACAATGTGAAATTTAGGCTTTCAATTAATCATAGCCTATTTTCTTCATTGTTCTAAATTAATGATGCTTGAGTTAGAGGTTCTTTGAGGGAATCCCCTTCTTTTACCTCAGATGGGGAGGTGGTAGATAGTGTGTGCTTTTTCTATCAGACTTATTCTTCTCTGAGTAATGGTTATGGCTTAACTAATAGAGATAATACCGTGTAGTGGGAAGACCATTGCATTTAAAGTCAGTGCATGCAGGTTTGAAATTAGCTTTTGCTGTTTGCTTAAAATCTGTATGACTTTAATTCTCTTCTCAGCATCCTCATCTATAAATTGAGGGAGTTGAACTTCTAACTATATAAAATACAATTCTATGAATCTCCCAACATAGAAATTGCGTCTTCCTCTTCCCCCCCATCCTCTCTATGGATTTCAATATAAGAGCTTGCACAAAAAGGTCCTTGAGTAATTAAATTACTTTGTCAAAGTCCAAATAATAAATGGTGGATATCTTTTCATTCAGATAGAGGCATAATTTCTCAATGTGCTGTTCCTCATGCAATATTGCACCAGCCACTCTTCAGTCTTCTGTCTGATGACCAACAGGGAAAACAAACAAACAAAAATGCCTCTCAATAATGTTGGTAACAGATAGTGAAGTTCCACAACCATCTCATTCTTGTCGGAGGTTCCACTTCTGGAAGTTCCCTTTCTGGAGGTCCAGTCGTCTCTCTCCCATCTTGGACCCGGAGCAGGAGAAACAGCAGGAAATTGAAATTGAAGACTCTGGTAAGAAATGTGTTTGTGTCTGTGTGAGGATGTGTGCTAATCCTTTCAATTATTTGAAGGGTTATAATATTGAAAATGCCATGCTTGCAAATTCTTGGCTGATGATGCTTTGTTGTGAAATTCTCTCCCAGGGAGATTTTTATTCTAATAGGTGAGGTACTACAAAGGCTGCTGAAGCAGGTACTATGGAGTGCTTAGAGCTTGGTCAGGCATCTGAGACATGCTACAGTACTCCACTGCATATGGGACTATTGCAGGCCCCAGTGGAGTTCTGCCATTGATCTTTGATGACCGTAGAAGAGACAGTGAAGCTGATAATTTTGTGCAACTCTACTTCACTTAAATATAATCCACAGGCAAGCCATCACCCCATGATGCCATTACTCTTCAAAAATGAAAAGTGAATAGCAATAAGAACAGCAACAACTTCCCCATATGTTTCTTCTCACCCTCACCCTCACTTTCCCTACCTTTTGCATTGAAATTTTCAAGTATCAGTGATGTTGACTTGATTTGGAGTGTTTTAAGTTTTTTGCAGAATTTCTCTACTCTTTCATAGTAAGAAGCAGAAGCTAGTGCATAAACTTGCAATTATTTTCATGATGGTGTCTTTACAAATATGTGTCATGAATAGTACATTATGCCATTACCACGTGTCCTAGGAAATAACATTTTTCATAGTTTTTCACTGTACAATAACCTACCTCACCAAATCCTTTATTTACCTCTTCAAGGATTAACTGAGCCATTCCTCCAGTTAGCTGCCATTTCTTTTTTCCTTCTCATTTCATTTATAGCAGGAGTGTTAAGACTGATAGCATTCAATTTCTCCATCAGTATATCCACCCATTCATCATTAGACAAAGATGTTAACTTTGGGTTACCAACAGTCAAAATGAAGTTTTTTGACAGGAAAAAATCAATGTGATTCTTACTGCTTTCTGTTGCTTTTTCTTCCATTTTGGCAAATCACTACAGAGTGTGAAGGAACTGTATACACCTGTTGGCTCTTTTAAATAGCCATTTAAAATTGCCTTATAAATTGCTATGATCAAAAAGTTTCATCATTAGGTGACCAGCCTACTAGTGAAAAGCCCTCTCTATAATTAGCTAGGTTAATCCTTGGAGAATGGCATGGTTTATTACCGGGACTATTGTCAAAGCTTTTCCAGCATGGTAGAACCAGCACGGTACACCACAAACTAGAGTTGGTAGTCTGGTAAAATAGCTTCCTAGAACCTAAGGTCATCTTTATCATAATATGATAAGGCATCAGAGTAAGATTTTGCGAAAGCTTTGAACATAGGATCTACTTAATAATTATTGATTGGTAATAATGGTGTAGTGGGGAAAATGTAATGAATATGGAATCAGAAGACCAGAGTTGAGAACTGATTCCAACACTTGTTAGATGTCTGACTTTGGGTGAATTATATCTACATCTTTGGCTTTGATGTTTTATTCTGTAAATTGAAGGGATTAAACTAAGCATTACACAAAGGCCTCCTTCAGTTTTAAGTTATTTGAACTATTATAATTGCTATTATAATTGTCTTTTTGCTTCAGAACTGGATACCAAATCATCCTTTGAAAATTTGTTGAATGCTCAACCCTCCCAGCAACAGTCACTGCTTTCTAAAATTCAGTTAATGACACACGTTGAGAAGACCTTGGTGCTAAAATCCAGAGTTCCATAGCAAATTATCTAGAGGTAGGATAAAGGTGGGTTGGCTTGGTTTGACTAATCTTGGCTTCTTTTCCCCAACCTTAACCTCCCTTCCCTGAACCTTCCTCTTTGGCATATTCACGAATCCTAGGCTTATTTCTCCTCCACCCAGATTTTCCTGCCTTATGTCATAGCTTTTCTCTACATTTTCACTGTTCTAGAATATTAGCTATGGCTAGAATTTATATAATTCTTTAAGCTTTACTAAGTGCTTTACAAATATCATTTCCTTTGATCCTCAAGTCTGGGAGCTAGGTGCTATCATTATTCCTATTTTGTAGGTGATGAAACTAGAGCATTTAGAAGTTAAATGATTGACACAATGAATATCTGAAATGGGATTTGAATTCAGTTCCTCCTGACTCTAGACTCATCACTCTATCCAATGTACCACTGTACCTAGAATGCTACAGATTGTTGAGAGCTCAGGAAGCATCTTATTCAATTCTTACTTAAAGCTTGAATCTGGTTTATAACATTCCTAATAGGAAGTCATTCCACTTCTGTCTAAAAGTCTCCAGTTATGAAGAGTAAGCCTGGGAGTGAGAACCTTGCTGATGAACCTCTTGAGGCTGGGACAGGTTTCCCTATAAAACTATAGACCTGAGAACTTGTTTCATTGGTTGTAACTTAGATTATTACATTGCACTACAATCTGCCTCTCCTGTTTCCATCACTGTTCATAGTGTTACCCTTTGGGGTCAAATATAACTGGTCTAATCTTTCAAAACAGAAGTCCTTAAAACTTGAAAAAATGGGTTGCTAAATATTATTGATATACTGGTGAATGGATTGTGAGGTGGAATGCCAGGTCAAGGAAGCCTCCATCAGAGGTAACTGATATTGGGAAATCAGATGAAAGAGAATATAAGTGCTGGAAAGCTCTTTAGAGTTCATTTGTCTCACTCCCCATATTTTACTCATTAAGAATTGGAGGCCCAGAGAAGGTAAATTGCTCTAAGTCACATATTCAATCACCAGCTTAGTCTGACTAAATAAGGGAGTTGGATTATATAGTCTCTGTACTGCAAAGGACCTTAGAGAGCAATTAGTACACCCCCCTTATCTTACAGATGAGGAAACTGAATCACAGAAAGATTAAATCACTTTCCCAAGATCTCCTAACAAATTAACAAGATTTGCCTAGTGCTTTCCCCCAAAAGACATGCTGCCTTCTTAATAGAGCAGCATCATGTCAAGATTCCATCAGAGAACTAATTCTTTTAAAATTCCATGATTCCCCAGGCTTTCTTCAATCAGCACTTAAAAAATATATTTTGAGCACTTTTTTGTGGAAAGTGAACATTTCTAGGGCAAAGTTGGTCAAAGGGGAGAGAAAAGAAACCTAAGTCCTGCCTTTCTTTTACTAATTCTTTTAAAACTTGTCTGTAATTAGGAATGTGAAGCTTTGAGTTCTAGGTCTTGGGAGTTGTGTGACCTTGTGAAAGGTCTTTCCCATTTCTGGACCTCAATTTCCTAATCTCAAAAAATGAAGGTGTTTGGACAAATGATCTCTAAGGTTCTTTCAAGCACTAAATCTGGTAATAAGATTTGGATTCAAAATTCAGTATCTCAGATGATCCAACCCTTTCCCCCTTTTGATGATCTGTTCCATTGGCCTTGGCCAATTTTAGAGAGAGCTAAGATATGACCATATAGGAGATAACCAAGAAAAGCATTTTTCCCCCTCATTTAAATAGTATTTTAATTTTTTTCTGATTATATGTAAAGACAGTTTTCAAAATTCACTTTTATTAGATTTTAGTTGCAAATTTTTTTCCTTCCATCTCTTCCCTCTCCCTCCAAGACAGCAAACAATATGATATAGGTAATACGTTAAACATATTTCCATATCACTCACATTATGAAAGAAAATCAGAACACAAGAAAAAACCACGAGAAAGAAAAATATGAAAGACGTATGCCTCAATCTGCATTTAGTCTCCATAGTTCTGTTTCTGGATGTGGTGGCATTTTAAAACACAAATCTATTTGAATTCTCTTGGATTACTGTATTGCTGAGAAGAACTAAGTCTATCATAGTTGATCATCACACTATGCTGTCACTGTGTACAACATTCTCCTGGTTCTGCTCACTTCACTCAGCATCAGCATATAGAAGTCTTTCCATTTTTTCCTGAAATCAGCTTGCTCATCCATCATTTGGTATAGAACAATAGTATTTCATCACATTTATACACAACTTGTTCAGCCATTCCCCAATTGATGGGCATCCCCTTGATTTCCAATTCCTTACCACCACAAAAAGAACTGCTACAAATATTCTTGATACATGGGTGCTTTCCTCTTTTTTATGATCTCTTTGGGATATAGATCCAGTAGTAGTATTGCTCAATCAAGGGATATGCACAGTTTAATAGCCCTTTGGGTCTAGTTCCAAATTGTTCTCCAGAATGGTTAAATCATTTTGTAAACAGTACATTAGTGTCCTAGTTTTCTCACATCATTTCTAATATTTATCATTTATTTTTTTGTCATCTTAGCCAATATGAAAGGTGTGAGGGGGTACCTCAAAGTTGTTTTAATTTGCATTTCTCTACTCAATAGTTTTTTTTCTATGACTATAGATGTCATTAATTTCTTTGTCTAAAAATTGCTTATTCATATACTTTGACTATCAATTAAGGAATGATTTCTATTCTTATACATATGACTCAGTTCTCTCTATATTTTAAAACTGAAGCCTTTATCAGAAACATTGAACATAAACATTATTTCTCATTTCTTGCATTCTAATCTTGGCTACATTTGTTTTGTTGGTGCAAAATTTTTTAAATTTAATATAATCAAAATTATTCATTTTGCCTTTCATAATGTTTTCTATTGCTTGTTTGGTTATAAATTTCTACCTTCTTCAAAGACCTGACAGTTTATTATTTGCTCTTCTAATTTGCTTAGTATCACCTTTTCTGTCTATATCATGAACCCATTTCAACCTTATCTTGGTAAGTGTAAGATTTTGGTTTATATCTAGTTTCTGCTGTACTGTTTTCTATTAAACTGTGCATACCCCTTGATTAAGCAATACCACTACTGGATCTATATCCCAAAGAGATCATAAAAAAGAGGAAAGCACCCATGTGTCAAGAATATTTGTAGCAGCTTTTTTTGTGGTGGTAAGGAATTGGAAATCAAGGGGATGCCCATCAATTGGGGAATGGCTGAACAAGTTGTGTATAAATGTGATGAAATACTATTGTTCTATACAAAATGATTGATGAGCAAGCTGATTTCAGGAAAAATTAGAAAGACTTCTATATATTGATGCTGAATGAAGTGAGCAGAACCAAGAGAATGTTGTACAAAGTGACATGTTATACACAGTTGCCCAATATTGAGTTCTTATCCCAGAAACTGGAGTCTTTGGGTTTATCAAACAGCAGATTATTATAGTCATTGACTATTATGTTTTGTGCACCTAATCTATTCCACTGATCCATCATTCTGTTTTTAGTTAGCACCAAATGGTTTTGATGAGTACCACTTTATAATACAATTTTAGATCTGTTATGGCTAGGCCACCTTTATTTGCATTTTTTTCATTAATTTTCTTGATATTCTTGATCTTTTGTTCTTTCAGATGAATTATGTTATTACTTTATATAGCTCTATAAAATTTTTTTTGTCAGTTTGATTGGTAAGGCACTGGATATGTAAATTAATTTAGGTAGAATTTTCATTGAAAATTATATTAGTTTGGCCTACCCATGAACAATCAATATTTTTCCAGTTGTTTAGATTTGACTTTTTTTGTGTGAAAATGTTTTCTAATTGTGTTCATATAGTTCCTAGGTTGGTCTTGGAAAGTAGGCTTCCCAATATTTTTTTCTGGAAAATTTTAAATGGAATTTCCCTTTCTATCTCTTGCTATTGGAATTTGTTGTACATATATATACATATACATATACATATATGTGTGTATGATTTGCATAGGTTTATTTTATATCCTTAAACTGCTAAAGTTGTTAATTGTTTTAAGTAATTTTTAGTTGATTATCCAGGATTCTCTAAATCTACCATAATAACATCTGCAAAAAGGGTTAGTTTTATTTCCTCATTGCCTATTCAAAATCCCTGAATTTCTTTCTTCTCTTATTGCTATACCTACCATTTCTACTATAATAATGAATGATAGTGGTAATAATGAGTATCCTTGCTTCATCTCTGATGTTATTGGGAATGTTTCTAACTTATCCCCATTACATATATTGCTTGCTATTAGTTTTGTTTGTACAAAACCTTTTTAACTTAATATAGTCAAAATTATCTATCTGGTGTTCAATTAAGAGTTCCAGTTCTTCTTTGAACATAGGTTTATTCCATTTCCACAGATCTGAGAGGTAAACTATACTATATTCCTCTAATTTGCTTATAATATCACTCTTTATATCCAAATCATGAACCCATTTAGATCTTATCTTGGTATGTGGTGTTAGGTGTGGGTCAAGCCCTAATTTCTTCCACACTAGTTTCCAATTTTCCCAACAGTTTTTGTCGAATGGTGAGTACTTATCCCAAAAGCTGGGGTCTTTGGGTTTATCAAACACTAAATTGTTGTAGTTATTTGCTAGTTTGTCCTATGATCCTATTCTATGCCACTGATCGACTACTCTATTTCTTAGCCAGTACCAAATGGTTTTGATGACTGCTGCTTTATAATATAGTTTTAGATATGGTACGGTAAGGCCACCTTCATTGGGTTTTTTTTTCATTAATTCCCTTGAAATTCTTGACCTTTTGTTCTTCTAAATGAACTTTGCTACTATTTTTTCTAGATCTGTAAAGTAATTTCTTTGAGTTTGATTGGTATGGCACTAAATAAGTAAATTAGTTTGGGTAGTATTGTCATTTTTATTATATTCACTCAGCCTACCCATGAGCACTTGATGTTTTTCCAATTAATTAGGTCTAACTTTATTTATGTGGAAAGTGTTTTGTAGTTTAGTTCATATAATTCCTGACTTTTCCTTGGCAGATAGATTCCCAAATATTTTATACTATCAACGGTTATTTTGAATGGAATTTCTTTTTGTATCTCTTGCTGCTGAACTTTGTTGGTAATATATAAAAATGCTGCTGATTTATGTGGATTTATTTTGTATCCTGCAACTTTGCTAAAGTTGTGAATTGTTTCTAGTAATTTTTCAGTTGAGTCTCTAGGGTTCTCTAAGTATACCATCATGTCATCTGCAAAGAGTGATAATTTGGTTTCCTCATTACCTACTCTAATTCATTTAATCTCTTTTTCTTCTCTTACTGCCAAAGCTACATTTCTAATACAATATTAAATAGTAATGGTGACAGTGGGCAGCCTCGTTTCACTCCTGACCTTATTGGGAATGGTTCTAGTTTGTCTCCATTACATATGATGCTTGCTGATGGTTTTAAGTAGATACTACTAATCATTTTAAGGAAAAGCCCTTTTATTCCTATACTCTAGTGTTTTTAACAGGAACGGGTGTTGGATTTTATCAAAAGCTTTTTCTGTATCTATTGAGATAATCATATGGTTTTTGTTAGTTTGGTTATTAATATAATTTATTATGCTGATAGTTTTCCTAATATTGAACCAGCTCTGCATTCTTGGTATAAATCCTACATGGTCATAGTGTATTATCCTGGGGATGACTTTCTGTAATCTCATTGCTAATATCTTATTTAAAATTTTTGCATCAATATTCATTAAGGAAATTGGTCTATAGTTTTCTTTCTCGGTTTTCACCCTACCTGGTTTAGCTATCAGCACCATATCTGTATCATAGAAGGAATTTGGTAGCACACCTTCTTTCCCTGTTTTTTCAAATAGTTTATATAGTATTGGAATTAATTGTTCTTTGAATGTTTGGTAGAATTCACATGTAAATCCATCTGGCCCTGGAGATTTTTTCTTAGGGAGTTGATTAATAGCTTGTTCTATTTCTTTTTCTAAAATGGGGCTTTTTAAATAAGTTATTTCCTCTTCTGTTAACCTGGGCAATCTATATTTTTGTAGATATTTCTCCATTTCATTTAGATTATCAAATTTATTAGCATAAAGTTGGGCAAAGTAGCTCCTAATTATTACTCTAATTTCCTCTTCATTGGAGGAAAGTTCTCCCTTATCATTTTTGAGGCTAACAATTTGATTTTCCTCTTTACTTTTTCTAATCAAATTAACTAAAGGCTCATCTATTTTGTCGGTGTTTTCATAAAACCAACTCTTAGTTTTATTTATTAATTCAATAGTTTTCTTATTTTCAATTTTATTAATCTCCACTTTTATTTTCAGAATTTCCAATTTGGTATTTAATTGAGGATTTTTAATTTGCTCTTTTCCTACCTTTTTAATTGTAAGCCCAATTCATTGATCTTCTCTTTCTCTATTTTATGCAAGTAAGCATCTAGAGATATAAAATTGCCCCCTACAACTGCTTTGACCGTATCCCACAAATTTTGGTATGTTGTCTCATTATTGTCATTCTCCTGGATGAAATTATTGATTGTGTCTATGACTTGCTCTTTCACCCATTCATTCTTTAAACTTAGATTATTTAATTTCCAATTAACGTTTGGTCTTTTTTCTCCTGGCCTTATATTACATGTGAGTTTTATTGCATCAGGATCTGAAAAGGATGCATTTACTATTTCTGCTTTTCTGCATTTGATTTTGAGGTTTTTATGCCCTAACACATGATCAATTTTTGTATAAGTTCCATGAACCCCTGAGAAAAAAGTAAACTCCCTTCTATCACTATTCAATTTCCTCCAAAGATCTGTCATACTTAACTTTTCTAACATTGTGTTTACCTCCCTAACTTCTTTCTTATTTATTTTGTGGTTTGATTTATCTAATTCTGAGAGAGCAAGGTTGAGATCCTCCACTAGTATAGTTTTGCTGTGTATTTCTCCTTGCATCTCTGTTAGTTACTCCTCTAGGAATTTGGATTCTATACCACTTGGTGCATGTATGTTTAGTATTGATACCGCTTCATTATTTATGGTACCCTTTAATAAAATATAGTTTTCTTCCTTATCTCTTTTAATTAGATCTATCTTTGCTTTTACTTGATCTGAGATAAGGATTGCTACCCCTGTTTTTGTTGTTGTTGTTGTTGTTCACCTGAAGCATAAAAGATTCTGCTCCAGCCCTTTACCCTCACTCTGTATGTATCTCTATGCTTTAGATGGGTTTCTTGTAAACAATGTATTGTAGGATTCTGGCTTTTAATCCAGTCTGCTATCTGCTTCCGTTTTATGGGAGAGTTCATTCCATTCACATTTACAATTAAAATAACTAAATCTGTATTTCCTGCCATCGTATTTACCCAAAGTTATGTTTTTCTCTTCCCTTTCCCCTTTCTCCCTTCCCCCCTCCCCAGTATTTTGTTTTTGATGACTAACTCCCTCTAACAGTCCTTCCCCCTTTAGAATCTCTCCCTCTTTTTTACACCTTTCCCCTGATTTTTCTATTTTCCCTTCTATTAGTCTATCCCTTTCTTTTCCTCCTTTCCCTCCTACTTCCCTATAAGGAGGGACAAGTTTTTCTGTGAAACCAAATGTGTCTGATATACTCTTTTAGAGCCCAATCTAATGAGAGTAAGATTCACACAATGCTCATCACCCTTCCTTCTTTCCCTCAATTATATTAGATTTTCTATGCCTCTTCAGGAGATTTTACCTTATTTTTACCTCTTTTTTTACTTTGTTTTACCTCATTTCCCCTCTTTTTTTCCAGTATTATAGCCCTTCTACCTCTAATTTCTTTTCCATTATTATCAAAGTAAAATCAATTTATGCCCCCATTCTTTAAGGATACCCCTAGTAGAGATATAGTTCTCAAGAGTTCTTTCCTTTTTACCTTTTTATGCTTCTCCTGAGTTCTATGTTTGGAGGTCCAATTTTTTGTTCAGATCTGGTCTTTTCATTAGAAATAGGTGAAATTCTCCTGTATCATTGAATGACTATCTTCTTCCCTGGAAGATAATGCTCATTCTAGCTGGATAACTTATTCTTGGCTGTAATCCAAGTTCCTTTGCCTTTTGGAATATCTGATTCCAGGCCCTTTGATCCTTTAATGTGGAAGCTGACAGATCTTGTGTGATTCTAATTACAATTCCTTGGTATTTGAATTGTTTCTTTCTAGCTGCTTGCAATATCTTTTCCTTGGTGCAATTTCCTTGGTCTCTTTCAGGAGGTGATCAGTAAATTCTTTCAATGGCGATTTTGCCTTCTGATTCTAAAACATCAGGGCAGTTTTCTTTTATGATTTCCTGGAAGATAGTGTTTAGATTCTTTTTTTTCATCATGGCTTTCAGGGAGTTCAATAATCCTTCGATTATCTCTCCTAGATCTGTTTTCCAAGTCAGTTGTTTTCTTAGGAGATATTTCATATTTTCTTCTATTTTTTAATTTTTTTTTGTTTTTTTGACTGATTCTTGAAGTCTTATTGAGTCATTCACTTCTATTTGTTCAATTTTAACTTTTAAAATATTATTTCCTTCAGTTATCTTTTTTAGCTTCTTTTGTAACTGGCCAATTGAATTTTTTGGTTCATTGCATTCTTTTTTCCATTTTGCCAATTTTGTTTTTCAGTGAGTTGTTGTCTTTTTCCATTTTACCAATTTTGTTTTCCAGTGAGTTGGTGACTTTTTCCATTTCACCAATTTTGTTTTTCAGTGAATTGGTGTCTTTTTCATATCTCTTTTTCAGGGCATTATATCCTTCTTGCACTGATCTCAATTCATTTCCCCATTTTTCTTGTAACTCTCTTTTGAGATTCTTTATGCAATCTTCCAGGAAAGCCTTGTGAAATGGGGACCAGCTCATGTCTCCCTTTGTGGTTTCCTCTTGCATTGTTTTCTCTTTTGGAACCTCAGACTCTGAGGTCTGCCCTTCTTTCTCTTCATAAAAGCTATCTATAGTGAGAGATCTATTCTGTTTCTTACTCATTTTTTAGAGCTTGAGGTCTGATTAAAGATGGGGACTGGCAGCTGCTTCAATTTGCCCTGGAGCAGTTCACGTACTTGACTTCCAGTGGGGGGCTGGTCGGGCCAGGTCTATGCTCTCAGCTGCTCTCAATCCACCCTTTACCAAAGGCAGATCTGCCAAAGCACCTGCCTACAAGCAGAACAAAGTGGCTTAACCATCTTCCAGGGACTTTCTGGGTGCCTAGAATCTGCCATGCTCCTCTCACAGCCTTTGTCTCCTGCCCCAGCTGTGTGCTAGCACCTGAGCGCAGCAAGTGGCCTGATCCCCTGCCCATCTGAAACAAACCTGCTCCAGAGTTCTTCCAATGTAATTTTTTGATGGAAATGTGTTGTACTCCAAGCGTTTGAGGGAGCCCTCACCCCAGAACCAGTTCAGAGGCTTAATTTGTTCTGGGTCTGAGGGAAGATCAGAGGAGCTCACAGAGAGTTATGTCTGCACTCTGCCTTCTTGGCTCCACCCCTCTCACCAAAATGGTCAATTATGCTGATAGTTTTCCTAATATTGAAACAATCCTGTATGCCTGGTATAAATTCCACCTGGTCATAGCACATTATCCGGTGATAACTGCTGTAATCTCTTTGATAATATCTTATTTAAATTTTTGCATCAATATTCATTAAAGACATTGGTTTATAATTTTCTTTGGTTCTTTCTCATATAGATAGCACCATATTTATGTTATAAAAGGAATTTGGTAGGACTCCATCTATTTTTCCAAATAGTTCATATAGTATTAGAATTCATTGTTTTTCAAATGTTTGGTAGAATTCATTTGTGAATCCAACTGGTCCTGGAGCTTTTTTCTTGGGGAGTTTAAAGATGGCTTGATCAATTCTTCTTCTTTTAAAAATATTTTTATTTTTCTTATTACATTTAAAGTATTTTTTACATTGCTTTTTAAATTTTTGAGTTCCAGATTCTTTCCCTTATCCCTTATTCTTTCCCTCCACCTCCCAGTCCCCATTAAGAAAATGATTAGTGATACATTTCCATAAGTCATGTTGTGAAAAAATAACTAGATCTTGCTCAATTAGAAATACTCAAGAAAAATAAAGTAAAAAAAGAAGGAGAGAGAGAGGATGCTTCAATCTGTCTTCAGACACAACTGGTTCCTTCTCTGGGTATGGATAGGATTTATTATTATAGGTCATTCAGAGTAGTTTTGAATCATTGTATTGCTAAGAATATCAAAGGCATTTCCAGTTGATCATCCCATACCATTGCTATTACTTTGTACACAATACCTTTCACTTCCCCTGAGTTTATGGAGGACTTTCCAGATTTTTCTGGGACCATCCTGCTTATAATTTCCCACAGAACAATAATATCCACCATCATCACATACTACTATTTATTCAACCATTCCCCAATTGATGGGCATCCCTTCAGTTTCTTACTTTTTGTCCTGAAAAAAGAGCGGGTATAAATATATCTTTTTGGATTCATGTTTAGTAATTGTATTGTTAGGTCAAAGGATATGCATGATTTTATATCCCTTTGGGCACAGTTCATATCTTTTGGTCATTTATCAATTGTGGCATGGCGCTTTTTAAAAATAAGTTTGGCTCAGTTTCTTATGTTTGAGAAATGAGGCCTTATCAGAGAAATTTACTTCAGAATTCTTTTTTGCAATTATTATTGCTAAATGTATTTCTCCCCATTTATTCTATTCTCCCTCTCCTTTCACTCTGTATGATCTCAAAAGTGTTTTGCTACTGAACACTCCCTTTTTCAATATGTCTTCTTTTCTGTATGCCTTTCCTCTCCTACTTTCTGGCAAGGTAAGATGGATTTCTATACTCATATTGAGTTTGTATGTTATTTCCCCTTTGAACCAATTCTGATGAAAGTAAGGTTCACTCACTCACTTCCCCCCTTTCCCTTTATTGTAAAAGCTTTTTCTTGCCTCTTTTATTTTATATATATATACATATGATATATATAACAACATAATATAATATTCATGTAATATATAGATAATTTATATCATTCTACTTCTCTCTTTCTCTTTCTTCTAGTACATTCCTCTCTCACCTCTTAATTTTATTTTTTTCAGATATCCCTTCATATTCAACTCACATCTGTGCCCTCTGTCTACCTATACTCATTTTAACTGCCGTAATAATGAGAAAGTCCTAATAAGTTAAAAGTATAATTATCCTATGTAGGAAAGTAAACATTCAACCTTATCAAATCCTTTATGACATCACTTTCCTGATTATGTGCTTATGTTTCTCCTGAGTCCTTAATTTGAAAATCAAAATTTCTATTCAGCTTTGGTCTTTTCATCTTAAATGCTTGAAAATCTTCTATTTCATTGAATTTTTACCTTTTCCCCTGAAGGATTATATTTGGTTTTGTTGGATCAGTGATTCTTGGTTGTAATCTTAGCTCTATTGCTCTTTGGAATGTCATATTTATCATATTCCAAATCTTCTGTTCCTTTATGGAAGGAAGCTGCTGAATCTGGTGTTATTCTGATTGAGAATCTTGAACTATTTCTTTCTGGATGTCTATAATCTTTTCTTTTTGATCTGGGAGTTCTGGAATTTGGCTATAATATTCCCAAAAGCTTTTATTTTGGGATCTCTTTCAGGAGGTGATCAGTGGATTCTTTAAATTTCTATTTTATTCTCTGGTTCTAGAATATTAGGACAATTTTCCTTGATAATTTCTTGAAAGATGATGTTCAGGCTCTTTTTCTATCATAACTTTCAAGTAGACCAATACTTTTTAAATTATTTTTTTCTGGA
>JAJPUD010003064.1:132262-176364 GCA_023553655.1 Myrmecobius fasciatus | reverse complement strand
TTTACTTTTATTTTATATGTATCCCTCTGCTTCAAATGTGTTTCTTGTAATCAATATATAGTGGGATTCTGGCTTTTAATCCACTTTGCTATCCTCCATTTCAAGGGAGGGTTCATCCATTCATATTCACAATTATGATTATTAACTGTGTATTTTCCTCCATTCTATTTTCCCCCTTTGTATACTTTTCTTTCTTTTGAAAAAGAACATTACTTAGTTCATTTCAGCACATTCTTTTTCAGCTCACAATCAATCCATCCTCCTTGGCTCACATAGAAAAGTCATTTTCAGCAGTCTTCTGGAGGTTCAGCAGTACATTTTTAAGTGTATGATCCTGTTCACTGAATCTTTCTGAGCCTCAGTGTTCTCATGTGTAAAGAGGAAATAATAATAATATTTGTGCTACTTGTTCTACAGAGGTTTTGTGAGGATCCAATAAAGCATTACATGTAAAACTCCAGGCAAACCTTAACTTACTTACTAAATGATAAATATTATTGTACATGGTCAATTAGGTGTTTGGGATGTATTCAAGTAACACTAGTACCTCTGGTGTGAAGATTGCTGAGCTTTCTTTGGGGCTGCTCATCCACCTTTGGTGTCCACTTAATATTTAACTCTCATCTGTGGTTCTGAAAAGCTGTAACATAGACAGTAGTCACACCTCGATAAACTGTCAACTCAAATGGGTTAAACCAAGTTGAACATAACTGACAGGCTTCTAACCCTTCTGTGAGTTGAGATGTCTAGCCAATCATGTGAAGACTGCAGAATGGAAAGTGAGAACAATTTGTTGTTGGTCATGAAGGTAGCTGAAGCAGGAGCTATGGGATGCAGGTCATCCACTGCATCCCAGGTCATTGCTAGTTTCCTTGACTTTTGTCTTGCCACTGACTTTAATGATTTTGGAGTGAAACTAATGACTTTGGGCAACTCTGCCTCACTCAAATTCAATTTATGCAGGAGCCTGTGATATCACTAGTCCTCTTTGAAAACAAAGAACAAACAGCAGTCTGTTTAGTCAGAAAACACTTATTAAACCCCTATTATGTAAATATAAAAAGAGGAAAAACAAATGACAAAAAAACAAACAAGCAAGTCCCTACTCTGAAAGAGCTCACAGTCTAAAGAGGGAGACAACTAGCAAAGAAATATGTACAAACACAGGATAAATAGAAAATAATTAAAAGAAGGAAGATATTATAATTTAGAAAGTCTGGGAAAGGCTTCCTATGGAAAATGTGATTTTTATTTTATTTTATTTTATTTTTTTATTTTATTTGCATAACATATGTGTGGGTAATTCTTCAACAATAACCCTTACATAGCTTTCTGTTACAAATTTTTCCCCCCAACTCCCCACCCCTCCCCTAGATGGCAGGATATCCATTACATGTTAATTATGTTAAAATATTGGCAAATCTAATATATGTATACATATTTCCAAATTTATCATTGTTGTGCAAGAAAAATCTTATCTACACAAACGATATATCAGATAAAGGAAACACAATGTAAGCAAACATCAATCAAGGAGTATGAGAATGTTATGGTGTGGTCCACATTTCACATCCCTCTCTCTGGGTGTATATGGCTTTCTTCAGTGAACAATTGGAGGTGGTTTGAAACATTTCATTGTTGAAGAGAGCCATGTCCATCAGAATTGATCGTCATATAGTACTGTTGTTGCTCTGTATAATGATCTCCTGGTTCTGCTCATTTCACTCAGCATCAGTTCATGTAAGTCTCTCCAGGCCTCTCTGAAATCATCTTGCTGGTCATTTCTTACAGAACAATAATATTCCATAATATTCATATACCACAATTTATTCAGCCATTCTCCAATTGAAGGGCATCTATTCAATTTCCAGTTTCTAGCCACTACAAAAAGGGCTGCCACAAAAATTCTTGCACATGTGGGGCCTTTTCCTTTCTTTATGATTTCTTTGGGATATAAGCCCAATAGAAATGCTGCTGGGTCAAAGGGTATGCACAGTTTGATAACTTTTTGAGCATAGCTCCAAATTGTTCTCCAGAATGGCTGTATCCATTCACAGCTCCACCAACAATGCATCAGTGTCCCAGCCCTCCCACATCCCCTCCAACATTCATCATTAACTTTTCCTGTCATTTTAGCCAATCTGACAGGTGTGAAGTGGTACCTCAGGGTTGTCTTGATTTGCATTTCTCTGATCAATAGTGATTTGGAGCACCTTTTCATATGACTATAAATAATTTTAATTTCATCCTCTGAAAATTGTCTGTTCATATCCTTTGACCATTTATTGATTGGAGAATGGCTTGAATGAAAATGTGATTTTTAACTGAGACTTAGAGGAAGCCAGGGGAGCTAGGAGGCAGAAATGAGTAGGAAAAACATTTCAGAAGTGGGGTACAGACAGAGAAGCCTGGAGCTGAGAAATGGCGTGCCTTTTGGTTTTTTTAATGCTTTAATCTGTATTCAGATTCAATCAGTTTCTTCTCTGAATATGGTTAAGATTGTTTATCATAAGTTCTTCAGAATAGGTATGGATGATTATACTACTGAGAATAGCAAAGAGATTTATATCTGGTCATCCCAGAACATTGCTATTACTTTGTATACAGTACATTTCACTTTACTTGAATTCATGCAGGACTTTTCGGGTTTTTTTTTTTCCTGAGAGCATCCTGCTTATCATTTCTCACAAAACAATAATATTCCTAGCAATGACATATCACAGTTTATTCAGACATTGCCCAGTTGACAGGCATTCCTTCAATTTACAATTTTTTTGCCCTGAGAAGTGCTATAAATATTTTTGTACATATAGGCCCTTTTTTCTTTTTTAAAAGCTCTTATGGTATTCATGTCTAATAGTGGTATTGCTAGGTCAAAATATATACATGAATTTATGGCACTTTGGGCATAAATCAAATCTTTGATAATTTATCAGTTGGGACATGGCTCTTATTTTTTTTTTTAATAAATTTAACCCAGTTCCCTCTATATTTGAGAAATGGGGCTTCATCCGAGAAACTTGCTTCAAAAATCTTTTTACAATGACTATTGCTGACTGTATTTCTTCCCCCTTATTCTCTCCTTTTATCCTGTCCCTCCTCAAAATTGTTTTGCTACTGACCACTTTCTCTCCCCTACTATGTCCTCTTTTTTTTTTTTTACCACTCTCCCCCTTTTTTTGTATGACCTTCCTCTCCTACTTTCCTTCAGGACAAGATAGATTTCTATACCCAGAGTAGTATGGTTTTTTATTTCCTCTTTGATCCAATTCTGATGAGAATAAAGTTTGGAGTGCCTTGTTTGTGAAACAGCTAGGAAATCAATTAAATTGGATCAAAAATTATGGGTCAGGGAATCAAGTGTAAGAAAACTGAAAAGGTAGGAGGGGGCTAGCTTATGAAGGACTTTAAGCATCAAACAGAGGATTTTGTATCTGAAGCTGGAGATAAGAAGTCTCTGGAATTATTTGGGAGGAGATCAGACTAGAGATTTAGGAAAATCACTTTAGTGGCTGAATGGAGGATGGATTGGAGAGATTTGAGGCAGGGAGACTCCTACTCTGTGAGCCCAAGGCACTGGGAGGATGCTTTTGCCTTCTACAGTAATAGAGAAGGTATGTTTCATTGTTAATGTCATTCAGTCATGTCCAACTCTTTGTGAGCCCATTTAGGCAAAGATATTAGAATATTGTACTACTTCTTTCTGTAGCTCATTTTATGAATGAAGAAACTAAAGTAAACAGGGCTAAGTGACCTGCCCAGGATCTGATACTGAATTTGAACTCATATCTTTTTTTTCCTTCTTTTTTTTCTTTTAATAAAGCTTTTTATTTACAAAACATGAGTGATTTTTCTACATTGACCTTTGCAAAAACTTTTTTTCCCCAAGCTTTTCCCCTCCTTCCCCCCACCCCTCACCCCTAGATGACAGGTAATCTAATACATGCTAAATATGTTAAATTATATGACAAATCCAATATATGTATATATATATCTATACAGTTATCTTACTGCACAAGAAACATCAGATCTAGAAAGAGAAGAAAAAAACAACCTAAGAAGGAAAACAAAATGCATGGAAATATTCACAGAAAGCGTTAAAATGTTGTGTTGTGGTTCACACTCCGTTCCCACAGGCCTCTCTCTGGATGTATATGACTATCTTCATCGCTGAACAATAGAAACTGGTTTGAATCACATCATTGTTGAAGAGAACCATGTCCATCAAAATTGATCATCGTATAGTCTTGTTGCTGTGTATAATGTTCTCCTGGTTCTGCTGATTTCACTCAGCATCAGTTCATGCAAGTCTCTCCAGGCTTCTCTGAAATCCTCCTGTTGGTCATTTCTTACAGAACAATAATATTCCATAACATTCATATACCATAATTTATTCAGCCACTCTCCAATTGATGGGCATCTTTTCAATTTCCAGTTTCTTGCCACTACAAAAAGGGCTGCCACAAACATTTTTGCACATGTGGGTCCCTTTCCCTCCTTTAAAATCTTTTTGGGATATAGGCCCAGTAGAAACACTGCTGGGTCAAAGGGTATGCACAGCTTGATAACTTTTTGAGCATAGTTCCAAATTGCTCTCCAGAATGGTTGGATCCATTCACGAACTCAAATCTTTTTGACTCTAGCCCTGGCACTCAGTTCACTGTTCTATACAAAGAGGGAATACTTAAGGGGAAAGATAGTTCTTTTGATTTTGAACATATTGAGGTGAAGATGTCTACTCTACATTCTGATATCTGAAAGACAGTTGGAGATATGAGATTAGAGATCAGTAAAGAATTTAGGATAGGAAAGTTAGATTTGAAAATCACCGTTAGAGATGGTAATGAAATCGATGGGAGCTGATAAGATTATCAAATGAAGTAGTATAGTGGGAGTAGAAAAGAGAGTCTAGGACAGAGCTCTGTGAGGTAAAAGACTATCATCTCTCTGAAGATCAGTCTAGTTCATATCAGACTAGTAGATAATTATTTCTTTGAGGCAGCTACCTCGAGTCAGGAAGACCTTATTAACTTATTAGCACTTATTAGCTATATTACCCTGGGCAAGTCAATTAACCTTTGGTTGCTTCTGGAGAAGGAAATAGCAAACCACTCCATTATTGTTGCCAAGAAGACCCCATGGATAGTATTCGTGCAAGGTCTGACAAAGAGTTGTATGTGATGAAGCAACAAATGATTTTTTGATGTTGGTGATTATGAAGCCAAAATGATCATCTATTAACTTCTATAATCACTATGGTCAAATGATGGGAAAGGGAACACAGGTGGCTACCACATTATTTTAGATTGTACCAACATTAATTTAACTGTAGGTACAACTGAGATACGACCTTTGTCTAGTTACAAGTTGATAATAACCATAGTAACTGAGCCATGGTCATATTAATATTCTTGTTATTTAGGAGATAAATAAGTTGTAGCTAAACAGAAGGACAACTCAGTAATTCCTCTCAGCTTGGAAAGTCAAGAGTAGTGCATGGTATAGAGGAAGGAGCTCAGAGAGTTGGGTTTGAATGCCAACTCTTCTATTTTCTGCTTGTGCCATCATAGACAATTCATTTCTCCTAATATTTGTCCCAATTTTGTGATCTGCAAAATGATGAGGTTGTACAATTAAATGATCTCTAAGTACCTTTCCAATGTGAAAATTCTATGATTTGACTCTGTGACTGTTTCAGCCTCAGATGAAACTTGATCTTGTCTTCAGAGGACAACTCAATCATTTATTAAGTTCCTTCTTTTTTTCAGATGAGAGACAATGTGAGTTAGTGACTTTAGGCTTGGCTTCAGATTCAAGAAGATCCGAGTTCAAATATCATTCTGATGTACACTCTCTATGTAGCCTTTGACAAATCCCTTAAACTTGTAGTGCCTCATGCCATTCTCTAAGACTCTAAATTGCAGGAAAGTTGCTAGTTTGCATTGGTAGAAGGAATTTCCTCAATTCTATTGGTTCTAATAACCAATGAAATTATAGCTGTAGACACCCCTTTCCCCAAATGTTAGGCATTAGGATGCAAAATCAAAAGTGAGACAGGATTTCTTTCTCTTGGTGTTAAATAGAATATTTACAGATACATGGGAAACAAACTTATAAATAAAATGCATAGAAAAGAAATAGAAAATAAAGCAATTTTAGCATAAAAGAGTTCAATTATCTATATTCATGAAGTACATTCACTTTGTGAATAACCGTCAAAGGGATAATCTTCAGTAATTTCACAAAATCAAGGAAGAAAGGAACTCATAAGGCTCTCTAATTTAAGCTCGTACCATCATGGAAATAAAATATTATTAGTCTCATTTTATAGATGATAATAAGAACTTATATAGATCATTAAGGTATACAAGTTGTTTTTCCCCTAATAAAATTCTGTGCTATCCCTATTTCACAGATGAAGAAATTGGGGTTGGAAATTGAAAGGACTTGCCCAAGAACACACAGCTAATAAATGGTAGAGCCAAGACAGTTCCCCAGCCACTGATTTTCCTTCTAGACCATGCTCTCTTCAAGTCTATACTAAAGTCCTTCTCTAATGTCTCATTATGGCATGGAATTGACCCTGAATTTTTGAAGACTATGCCAGTGAAAGACAAGCTGTTAGGTCCCAAGTGGAAAGACATACAAATCTGTATGCAGCAGCATAGTTTGTGACTATCATTCAGGGATCAACCTTTCTAAGTTGGACAGGTTCATTCCCTCTGTGCTGCCAGCTAACAAAATGAAGCTTTTTTTGGTATTTGGTGACAATATAAACCAGCAGTATGTTATGTTAGCCAAAAGAATAAATATGCTATTGACCTGAGGGATAAAAATAGTTTCCTGGAAAAAGGAGGTAGGAGTTTTGATTATAATTTGCTCTATTCATTCCACATTTGAAGTATCAGTATAATGTGAGAAAGAGATTGATTTACTGATAAGGGTCCAGAGAAGAATGTTTTAATGAGTTTTTTTTTCCAGGTATAGATTGGACTAGAAAATACTTCCAATTCAAAAGTTCTCTTATCTCTGAAATGTGGTATTCCAGGGTCCATCGTAAACAATGCATTGGTTAATTTGGGTCAAGATTGTATTAATTGTATTGCCATATTTCAGTTTTGATTTGCATGAAAGTTCTTAGCTTGGTTTTGTTATCTTAACATTTCTCACTTATTTTCTACCTGTGAAGTTGATATTTTGGATCTAAATCTAAGACTTTACATTCATCTTTTTAAAATTGAACCTGATGTTCTTGTCCATTAATATCTTTTTAGATCAAGTCATATAGTGTATAAGCTATCTTGTGTTTTAGGGTAAAAGAGCTGCACAGGGGAGTTAATGGTTTATGTGGGTTGGCAGGTACTTAACTATCTCTAGGAATTGAATAGGGATCATGAGGGTGAGTGTATAGGGTATGACAATATTGAAGTGCTTTTCCTCCTCTGTAGCTCCTCAAAAACTAAAAAACTTCTAGCCTGTTTCCTATTGTCACCCAACTTGAGAATGCCTAGTATATTTCAGGCACAGCAAATGATGTGTGGATTTTGGAATTAGAATCCTAGTCTGTATATGTCTATGATTTTTGGGCAAGTACTTCTCTTTTTTGCACCTCAGTGTCCCCTCCCTTAAAAATTTTAGATATTGGGCTAGGTGATGTTTCTCATGTCGCTTTCAGACCTCATACCTATAGTTTTGGGGAACTAAAGTGATTCTTTGGGCAGCTAGGTAGCATAGCAGATAAAGCATCAAATCTAGAGTCATGAAGACCAGGCACCAGACATATACGAGTTGTGTGATCCTGGGCAAGTCACTTAAACCTGCTGATCTAAATTTCCTTTTCTGTAAAATGAGCTGGAGAAGGAAATAGCAAACCATTCTAGTATCTTTGCCAAGAAGACCCCCAAAGAGGTCATGAAATATCAGAGACTGGACTGGAAATGGCTAAACAAATAATAAACAAAAAGGAGACAAAGAAAGTACTTTAGTACAGAAGGAGATAATTTAAGACAGGCAGTTTGATTTTGCCTAGTCTTCCAGAGAATCCTAGTGATAGTCTTAGACTCCATTGTACTTGCTTAATAGGTACTTGGGTAGATGGAATGGTGAACAGATCCCTGGTTCTGAACCCTGACTTCAAATCCTATTTCAAACATTTATTAGTTGTGTGACCCTGAGCAAGTCAGTTAGCCTATTTCAGCCTCCTTTTCCTCATATGTAAAAATGGGATAATAATAGCCTCTAATTCTCATACTTGTGAAAATTCCAAGAAGATAATATATTAGAAATATTTTGCAAGTGCCACATAGAACTAGTGCTATATAAATGCTATTTATCATTATCATCATTATTATTATTAGGCATATGCTTGGCCTGCAGGTAGAAACTGAGTTCATCTCATTGGGATCATTTGACACTTATCTCCAGAATCTCATTTCCACAATGACAGAATCTAGAAATTCCCTGGACAAGGTAAGTGATAAGGCTGGAAGCCTAATCAACCATCAAGTGTTAAGATTCTTCTGCCCTATTTTAGGAAATGGAGGGATTAGAAGGCAAAGGAACTTAAGAAGAAAGTATGGGGAAGTAGAAGGCTTGAGTCCTGCCCTCAGGAAATTACCAGTTTATCTAGGGAAACAATAAACATAGAGAAAAATAAGGAGAGAACAACAAAAAGCAGGACATAAGAGTTCTATAATGTGGCATGGATTGTAAGGGTTACAGAAATGGTCAAGACAGAGATCATGAAGGACAGGTGCGACATAGGAAAGTTTCTTGGAGAAAGACAAACTTGGGGTCATGAACATTAGTTGGATTTAAAGAAAAAGGGGGAAGAAAGAAAGTCTTTCTATATGGGCAAAATCAGTTGGGCAAAAGCACACAGATAGGAAGGGAGACAACATTTTTTTAAAATCAGAAGGCCGAAGGTAACAACTTTCTGTCCATCAATTTGAGGCAAATCAAATTGATTTCTCTGAGCCTCAGTTTCCTCAGAATCAAAATGGGGATAATGATTCACACACTCCCTACCTCACAGGATGTTTGAAAGGAAAGCACTATGCAAATCAGCTCTTCTTAATTGTTGGTTATTACTCACATGTGTGTGAGTATTTACCAATGACCTCTTAATTGCAAAGTCTGAACTTTTCTTATCCTTTTAAAACTCTCTGCATTTGGCACTGTTGAGTACTCTTGCTCTTTTTCTCCTTTTCATTCATTTATTTTTTTCTTCCTCCCACCTCTCCTTATTCACAAGAAAGAAGAAGAAAGAACAAAGAAAGAACAAAGGGGTAAAGAAAGGAAAGAAAGAAGAAAGAGGGAATGAAAAAAGAAAAGAAAGAGAGAGAAAGGGGAAGGAAGGAAGGAAGAGAAAGAAAGAATACTAAAGTCATATAAACATTATTAAGTAAAACAAATGTCCACCTTGGCCACATTCAAAAATTCTACACATTAGACCATTCTCTCTTTGACATGAAGTAAACTGTGTTCTCTCATCAGTTCTTTAGAATTATGGTTGATCATTTGGTTGAGCATAATTTTATGACTAATAAGTTGATTATCTGGTAGAGCAAAGTTCTTAAATCTTACACTTTATAGTATAAATTGTTCTGATTATGCTTTTTTCACTTTGCATCAGTTTATGCAAGTCTTTCTGGCTGTCTTTGAAACTATATCTTTATTTCTTATAGCACATTCTTTCTTCTCTAGATCATCATGGCACTAGCTTCTCTTGGATGTTAAACTTGTCTGACACAAGTCTCCTTTTCTGGCTTATCTTTCATATTATATTCCCTATTGAGGTGTACCCCAAAAGGTTCTGTTCTAGGTCATCTGTAATCTTTTCTTTCTATGCACTCCCTATCAGTGATTTCATTTATTCCAATTTAATGATTCTGCCTACGTAGAGGGCTCACAAATCTATAATGCTGAGCACTAGTTTTTCTTCTGATTTCCTGTTATTAATCTTCAATTATATATTTGAGATTTCAAACTGGATGCACCATAGGAATATCAGATGCAACAATGTCCAAAATTTAAATAATTTTCATTCTCCCCAAACCCACCCCTCTTCGGAACTCCCCTGTTTTTGTTAAAGACTCCAAAATTATTCTAGTCACCCATGGTCACAGCTTGGCATAGTCCTTGACTTCTCTCACTAGACCTCATTCCACATTGCCAGTCACTTGTCAAATGTACCTGCTTCTTCCAAAACATTTTTCTTATCTGTCTCCTTTCTCTACTCACATAATGATCATTCTAGTTTAAGTCCTTCTCATCTCTCATCTAGAGTACTGAAATAGACTCCTAATTAGTTTCTCTGTCTCAGGTCTATTCTCACTCTGATCCATCTAACGCAGAACTGCCAAAATGCTATTCTTAAAAAACAGATCTAACTCACTCACTTCTCTATTTAATAAACTTTAAAAGCTTCCTATTGTAACCAGGTTAATCTGTTTGGCTTTTAAAATCCTTCTTAATCTGGATTTCCTATATTACTATACACTCCTTGCATTCTATGGCCTACATCAACTGGCCTTTTTGCTCTTTGTTGCACTTAACCCTCCATCTTTTGTCTTTTTGCAATCTTTGCTGTATCTTTGCAATAATTGTCTTCCATGCATTCTCTTTTCACTTCTACTCTTAGTATCACTTCTTTCCTATAATGCTCTGCTCAATTATGGGCCATATGATCAAACAAGATGAAGCATTAGACACTTCTTTCAATCCTCACAATCTTTCAAACCTTCCCAAAATAGGAACTAGATGCAAGACATAATGTGATATTTGATGACTCCAAGTCTATGGCATCAAGAACCCTAAGGAGGTAACAATAAAATGAACTAACATCAGAGAAGGCTAACTCTGTTACACTCTTATTACACTCAACCAATACTTTCTTCCCTAATGGACACCACTTGTTGTCAGGACTGACTGAACAAGCTGAGACAAAAGCTTGTAGTTTTGCAATAGAACTTAATTTTGCCCACATTCTTCTCTTTTTCTAACCCAACTTTACCACACATCAGAAGATACAAATTTGATCTGTCTGGGTCTTCAGTACAACAATGTTCCGGGGTGCAAAAGAACTCATCTTGAAAACTGAGGGAGAAAACTGGGGTAGGACGGCGAATGTATAATACTCCATTAAGCATAAGGAAAAGGAAACTATCATTCATCAGGCAAGAGTTTTATTCCCTAAGAAGTCACTTGGGAACCTAGGAGAGAGACAGGCTGGTGTAAGTAACATGCATCACCCACCATAGAAGAAGGCTGAGACAGCTTTGAAATTCAGTCTCCAGGGAAACTGCAATGAAAGGGGAAAGAGTTAGAAAGTGAGTAGTGGGAGATACAAAGGAAAGAACTAAAATTATCAAAGAAACATCTCAGGAACAAGGAAATTCATTTAAGACCATAAATACAAGTGGATTAACTGCCAGGTGTGATAGTAATAATACAAGGGAATATAACCTTCAGATGAGTTCAATTAGTCTAGGTATCTTTGAGTAGATATTGCCAGGCAAAAGAAAATGAATCAACATATAATGAGGAAGAGAAACTTGTGGATTCCTAAAAGGATACAGAACTAAAGCAGGATTTCTCTAAATGGTTTAAAGAGAGAGAGAAATTGTGAAAACAGAAATAATTGTCAGAGTAGAAAAACTTGAGTGCACAGTGTCACGCCTTGCCAAAGAACCAAAGAAAATAATTGAATGACAATGCAAGTACAGAGATATGAAGGATAATCTAGAAGAAAAGCAAACAAAACAAAACAAAGCTTTGTTGAAAGATTATCTTTTATCCAAGACTTATGCTCCAATTGTTAGTGTCATTCCCCCAAACCATTATTTTATAGTTGTTATGCATATATATTTATATATAATTCCTTATGTGTCATCTCACTTGATAAAACATAAGCTCCTTTTGGGGCTGACACTGTTTTAATTTTGTCTTTATTCTGTCTTTCTTCCCATTCTACACAGTGCCTGACACAAAATGGGGTGCTCAATAAATGCCTGGTTATGGATTATTATAGTTCAGTTCAATTCATCAAATAAATATTAAGAACCTATTTATTACATGCAAGCACCATGATTTTTGTGGGGATAGGAAGATTTTAAAAAAATAATTGTACATTTTCCCTTTACATTAGGACAATGTAGAACATGTATGTGGATAAATTTGACATAAACCTAAATAAACTAAGGGGCAAAATTACATTCAGCTGACCTAATGATTGATATCATCAGGAAGGAGAGGACATGTCTTTTTGAAGGAAGGAATATATCAACAAATTGATAACAAGGGAAGGTATTTCAGGCATAAAGAATGGTTGATAAAAATGTAATGGAGCAAGAATAAGCAGGACATCAACTGGAAACAACTAGTAATACTATTTAACTGAAAAGTAGTGAGAATGAAAGGAAGTACTGTCAGTAGCTGAAAGTGTAGGTTGAGGGTGAACTTTGGATGGTAAAGAGACCAGGGTAAGAAATTTATAATTTATCTTATAGATAATAAGGAAGGGTGCTGAGCAGTGTAGTGGCAATCACACTTGTGCTTTAGAAAAATGTTTTTGTACCTGTAGGGGGTATGCATCAGAGAGGGAAGAGACTAGACACAAAAAGTACAATTAGGCAGCTATTATAAGACTCTGATTGAAAGCAAATGAAGGTTTGAACTAGAGTGGTAACATAATGTGTAGACATCAAGGGGCAAATTCTGGAAATATTCTAGTTGTAGAAAATAGAAAGACACAATCAGATGTGTGGTGAGATAGAAAGGAAAGTCACAGATTATTATGAAGCTTTGAGCCTAAATGACTGGAAACGTTGTCTTCTCATGAATTAAAATGACAACTCACAATTAAATAATACATTGTTTGACCCTCTGATATTTCTTTATGAAATGAAGGTGACCTTGGGTCCTTGAAAGATATTTTTGCAGAGTTTACCGGCTCTGGCAAGTTGCAGTAAGCTAGAAAGCCTTTAAGTTTAGTCCCAGAGACAATAAACCTTTCCAAACTAAGTCAATATACCCTCAAGTGACTGATTTATGCAAAGACAAAAATTAAAGTCTTTGTCCTGTATTAATTCGAATTTTTTAAAATTTTTTTTATTAAAGCTTTTTATTTGTATAACATATGTATGGGTAGTCCCCCAACATTGATCTTTACAAAGGTTTCCATTACAAATATTACCCCCAGTCCCCTTCCCTCCCCTCCCCTAGATGGCAGGAAGTCCACTACATGTTAATAATGTTGAAATGCTTGAGAAATTATGCAAGAAAAATCCTATCTACAAGAAAAAAAAGAATCAGAGAAAGGCAACACAATGCAAGCAAATGTCAATAGAGATCATGAAAATGTTACGTTGTGGTCCATATTTCATTTCCCTCTCTCTGGGTGTATATGGTTTTCTTCAGTGAACAATTGGAACTGGTTTGAGACAATTCTTTGTTGCAGAGAGCCATGTCCATTAGAATTGATCATCATGTAATACTGTTGTTGCTGTGTATGATGATCTCCTGGTTCTGCTCGTTTCACTCAGCATCAGTTCATGCAAGTCCCTCCAGGCCTCTCTGAAATCGTCCTGCTGGTCGTTTCTTACAGAGTATTAATTCGAATTTTGTAGAGGAAAGCAATGCAAGATGATTGGAGAGAGAATGGAGACTCTAGCAACCCCCCTCCCCCAGGGGAGCATGAATAGTCTCATTTAAGAGAAGACATTTCATGGATAAGGAGGAAATTCATTTTAAACAACCTATACAAAGGCAAAGAGAAAAGGGGAGAGAATAGCATGTTTAAAAAACAGCTGGGAGCCAATGTAGCTGGATCACAGTATATCTGAAGGGGAACAATGTATACTGTGCCTAGAAAAATGGGAATAAGCCATAAAGAGTTTTAAAGACTAAACAAAGAAGTCTGAATTTGCTTTTAGAGGTAAGAGGGAGAGAGAACCAATGGAGTGTACTGAGCAAGACAAGAAGACAAGAATCATTTAAGTTAAATATGTACCAGGCTCTATGTTGGGGATAAATGGCATATATGTATGGACAAAAATAAAGACAATTCCTCCCCTCAAAGAGGTTACATTTTAATGGGGGAAAATAGCACATAAAAAAGGAGCTGAAAAGAGCAGGATAGATAGGAGATGATCTATGCAGGGGCATAGTTACAAAGTCAAAAGTGCACTGGGAGAGAAATGAATAGGTCTGGGTCAGTCTCCAAAATGAAGATCCCAGAAAAAACTCATCAATGACAGGAAGGAATGGTAGAAGGATGTTCCAGGATGAGAAGCCTTCAAGAATGAAGGAAAATCCAAGAAAAGATGGCAGTCAAGACATAGTATAGAAGAATGGAAAGAGAAGGGTGACAAGGAAGGCTCATAATCAGAACTATAGTTAGGACTATTAAATTAACAGCTACGTGGTTGATGGTTCGGATAGAGGAGAAACATGAGACTGGGAGACTAGTGAGGAGGCCTCTGGGGTATTCTGAATAAGAAATTATAAAAACCTTCTTTCAGGTGACCAATGATAAAGGTTATGTATGATAGAGAAATTGTGAGAGCTAAGAAGAGACCCAAAAAGTGCTACCAAGGGGAGAATCCAAAAAGGTATAAAAAGGAAATGACAGTCAACCACTGGTTTCTGATGTTTGTTATTTCAAAATCGTGTCTACAGCACAAAATTATAAGGATAAAGATAAAAAAATAAGAAATCATATAATTTCCAAGCTGACTTACTTAAATATGTTATCAACTTCAAAAAATGAGAACTACATAAAACTTAAAGACAATTTTCTTCTCTTCCCAATTGTTCCTTTTCTGTCAAAAGCATCATTTATCTTCTGCTTCATAACCTTGGTGTCATCCTTAATTCCTCATGTGGCCTTACTTTGCATTTGTTGCCAAATCTTGCAATTTCTACCCATAATCTCTTGTAGAAATCCCTTCTCTTCACTCCCATTACTACTTCACTCCTGGACAACTACAAGAATCATATAGTTGGTCTCCTCACTCAAGTGCTTCCACATTCAAGCCCATCCTCCACTCAGTTGCCAAAACAATCTTCCAAAAGCATAGAGCTGGCCTTTCATTCTTACCTCCCACTAAATGAAGTTAAATCACTGCCCATCAACATATAAAATTAAATATATCATCTTATATTTACCTTTTAAAGCCCTTCACAACCTGGTCCCTTGCCAACTATCTAGTCTTCTTATACTTTACTCCCCTTTAATTTTAAGATCCAGCCCCAGTGGTCTTTTTTATTATTGCTCCTACAGGATTCCTTATCTTCTATCACCTTGTCTTTTCACTGGCTATCCCCCTTGCCTAGAATGTTCTTTCCCTCACCTCTGCCAACAACTGGTTCTGTATTTATATGAGCCCTACTGAGATGAGATCTTGAGGATAGAATTGGACAGGGAAACAATGAAGGAGATTGAGGGGGCTAGTGCTCTTGTCCAATTTTGACTCCAGTGTGCCTTTGGCCTTCCTCCTGCTCATAGAGGTTGGGACCAGAACAGGGTTGCTCATTGTCCTGCATCTTGGCTAACAGAATCTTCTTACCTCTCTTTTCCCCCTCCCTGAATATGCAGAAATTTCTCTTTTACTGTTACGGATTGATCCTCAGAGAGTCCTTAGAGGACATGAACATAGAGAAGTACTTGTTTGCTCTCCTAGAGATGTCTCACCAGGTAGCCTGCCAACGAGAGGTGAGTTATAGCAGGGCCTAAGATCAGAGATGGGACAAGAGGAAATAAGGGAAGTAGCTGCTGAGGAGCAACATACAGAGAGCAGCAAGGCGAGTTTCAGAATGTGATTTTAAGAAAATAAATGCCCACACCTTTGTCTGTTCATTGCAGAGTTGATGGATGATGGCTATGAAATGTTTACACACAAATGAGGTAGATATGTGGGTTAGTTTTTCAGAACTGTTCCCCCCTCCTTTATTATAAGGAAAAATTTGCTGGATGTGAAATAGGGAAAAGATGAAATAAAAATGTTATGCAAAAAAAAGCATAAAGAAAAAAATAAACATCCTTTTAATTTCAGAATATTCTCCTTTTGTGTCTGTCTTTTGGGACAAATTATGTTGAGCGCTCAGTCACCAATGCATGGTTCCACTTAAGGACAGACCATGTTTAGAGCTGGTCTCAGGGCTCAGGATATGCCTTGACCTGAGGGCTGCCACTCATCTATGTGATCTTGGGCAAGTCACTATATCTCAAACTCAATTTCCTCATCTCTATAAAATGGACATAAAATCTGTTTTGCCTTCTTCATAGGTTTGTTGTAAGAACTACACTTCAAAGTGAAAATTATTCATGTTTCTGAGAGGCTGTGTGGTAGGCTTGGAGATAAGTGATATGGGAATAACAACAACAACAATAACTAACATTATAACTGGCAATAACTGAGATATGCTATATCATTTGAATCTCATAATAAGATGTTATCATAATCTATATTTTATAAATGATTAGATCAGATTAAGTGACTCTGAAAGATTCATTAGTTTTTCCATATAGTTATCAAATTTAAACTTGGAATTCTCTGAACTGTAGCTAGGTCCCCAGTTGTTTTTCACTGTTACACTCTGTTATACCATACTAGAGTATGCTACACTAAGTCTGAATCTAGCTCAAACATTCATTAATTGTCTGACTACAAGTTAGTCCTCTCTGAACCTAAGTTTCTTACTCTACAAAAACATTTCTCACAGTGTCAGAGTAAAATATTTTTTAAAACCTTAAAGTATGTTATAAATATGAATTATCATCACTATTCTTCTTCCATAAAGTACATATTTGGTTGTGACCAAATACATAAAAGATGACTTGGTTGATATGTGGTATTGATAGATGTGTGATCTGGAATCTGGCCTACCCCACTTCAAAGGAGCCGTGATTTCTGTCTTTGTGGTGAGCAAAAGGAGGTTGTGCCTTGGTTTTTGCTCCTTCTCTTGCAGATCTCTTTTCCAAATATCTGTAAGCCCAAGGGTATAATAGGTTCAGCGGAAAAAGATATCTCCCTTTTTGTTCTTAAGAGAAATGGGTAATGGAGTAATATCACCAGCTTAGTTCCCTCCCACTCAAACACTGGATTATATCAAAGACTGACATAAATTATGAGTAAGCCCATTCATCCAACCATGACAATGAACAGAAGTTGGGGAATTTATACAGATTAGAACTGACCCAAAATACTCAGTAATAAAGGAACTCTTCAGTTGGGAGAGGGAGAATAAAGCCTAACACAACCAAGGTTGAGGAACGATCTCACTGAGAAAATTGCTATACTCAGCAGTTTCTGGGGTTTCAAGTGATGAAAATCAAAGGACACACTGAGAAACTAGCTCCCCTGTGTGTTAGCTGCTCTGATGGCTGATCTTTGGATTGCAAATTTAGGTTCATTCTCAGGATCCATTTATTTCCTAACTACTTGTCTGAAATTTCCAAACTTTCTCCTTTATGTGGGTATGTAGTGTCATACTTAAAATTATCCCAGCTAATTAAGAGTCGTGTTTCCTTCTACTAGGAAGCATGTAGTTTCATAAGATTTCCTTTAAGAAGCCCATCCAACTCAGTGATATATGAGTGGAAGGTATTACACTTATTATTACGGAGAGCATAGAGAAGAATTTCTGGGGACTTCTGAGGAGATAAAGTAAGAGAAGATGTGGTTCTAAAACTAATCCACATTTTTATCTTTCACAGGGCATAGCACTAGCTGTTGGACTGGCATCCTCCAGTCACTGGGAAAAAGCCTGGACCATTTTGGAGCAATTTGGTCAAAACAGAATACTGAAATTTGGCCGAAAATCTGCTGCCTCTAAGGTACTATTATCTGCAAACAGCACTTTGGGACTTGGCTTGTTTTAGTCTGTGTGTCCCAATATTCCTTGGTAGAGTAGGGGATACATTAAAGAGATAGTAGGGAAAGGGAAAGTGGAAGAGATCCCTTAAGGCACTTTTGTGGGATAATAGAATTCTGAGTGATAAGTGACTTAGATTATTTTTCTGGGATCTACCAGGAATTTTCTATGTGATATCTGTGTCACCTCTCTGAGCTTCAGTTTGTTCATCAGAAAAACAGGAATGATTCTGATCCTGTCTGTTGACCTAATGGATACTGTGACAATCATGAGAAAATGAATATGAAAAGTTTTTGAAAATCCTAAAGTTCCGAAGAAAATGAGAGATTTTGGATTTGTAGTATTTAATAAATATTTATTGGGTGTCTAACTCTACCTAAGTTTTCCTCCAGTGCTTCACCTTGGCACAGAGGAGGGAGAGGGGAGAGAGGAGGAGAGAGGAGAGGAGAGAGAGAGGGAGAAGAGAAATATAGAGACACACACAGAGAGAGACAGAGACACAAAGATAAAGCAAAAGGTTCCCTTATTCCCAGTTAGACACTCTCTCTGTTATCTGACAGTTCTTTGTCTTCTCCTTCACTGGCAGATCATGCATGACATTTATTGGAAGTGGGCAAGCAGTACAGCTCTCCTATGCTATGGGCAGATGGCTATCCATGCCAAGAATAGCATCCTCCCATGGGTAGACAAAATCATGTCCAGGATGGTACACTACTTCAACTGCAGCAAATATGTAGGTTTCTCTGTCTTATCCTTTGGGCCAGGAAATACCCCAGTCTCCCTTCCCTTCCATCCCCACCTAGCAGCCAGAGCAACTGGTGAAGATCTGTGACTTAATGTTAATAATGGCTTCCATATTTAATTATTAAAGCATTTCTATTATCATTATGCACAACAACAAGGACTGTGATTATAAAGATGGAAATAATGAGGTTCTGAGAGGGCCACTGACTTGCTCATGATCATCCAACTACTGAGGGTCAGATTGTTGCCTCAGTTGAGTTGTCTCAATCCTACCTGACTTTTTGTGGCCCCACTAGGGGTTTTCATAGCAGAGATACTGGAGAGGTTTGTCATTTCTTTCTCTAGCTCATTTTACAGATGAGGAAACTGAGACAAATTGGGTTAAGTACCAGGATCACATAGCTGGTAAGTGTCTGAGACCAGATTTCAACTTGGGTTGGGTGTTCTATTCATTGTGCCATATAGCTGCCCCAATCCAGGACTTCTGACTCCAAGACCAATGATCTTTCCATGGTTCCTTAACAACCTCTTAAACAGGAAGCTCCTGGAGGGGACAAATTCAGTTTGCAGAGCTCCCTAGGGAGCTTTCTTAGAGCCTTTAAGCAACATATATGTGTGTATACATACATACGTATACATATATGTATATCATACTTATACATATGTAATATATATTACATATATAAAATGTGCATTGAATTATAATATCTCATATACTATAATATATGTGTATACACATATGTTGTGTTCTTATGCCTTTGGAAAATCTGTTGTCCCTACCTTAGCAGCTTTCACATCCATGTGAGGAGACAGACACTGAATAATGAAACACTTATAAAATCATACACAACTGTATAGAACTCAGTGTCAACACAAACAATACAATTAGTAAGTGCTGTAAAAATTCAGAGAGAGGAGTGATTAGTCATCCTGTTATTCCAGGATGGGGGGACCTAGTCAGGCAGCCCTACCTAAGTATACAAACTTGTAGTTAGAAGATCAGGGTTTGAAACCTAGTTGTGAAAGTTATTACTTATGTAGCTTTAGTCAAGTGACTTCACTTCTCTATGCCTCAGTTTCCTCATGTATAAAATTGAAGAAATAATATCTTCATTATTTATCTCTTAAGATTATTAGGAAAGCTTTTTGAAAAGCTTAAAATTTCATGGAAATGTAACTTAAAGGCGTTTTTATTCTAGAAGGACAGGTAGAATTTGAATAAGCAGAGAGGTAAGAGGGAATAAGCCAAGAAGTGAAATCTGGGACCATGAGATCAAAATGAAAGTTATGGTCATGACATGAATGCTAAGGAAAAGTGAAAGATGAATGACCACGTGCTAGGAATGATGTAGAGGGGAATTCTATTTGAGTACATGCTGGATCACCTCTGTATTCCCTCCCAATTATGAAATTTTGTGAGTATCATCACAACAAATATTAACTTTATTATCTGTGTAGGAATACATTTCTCTCTTTCTAGGATTCTTCTAGCACTTTTGAGGGGTGGACTTTCACAAACTGCATCTCTCCATTTCCGCCACTGTGCATTCAAATATTTTGATTGTGCACCCTTATCAAATATTCCCTCATAATACTTGCCCATTTATTTATTCATAAGTTGCTTAACACAATGAGAAATAATGTGGGCATAGTAAATAGAATTGATTTCATATCTGATACATACTGGGTATTATTCAGTGTGATGTGGGAAAAAGTCATTTAGATCTCAGAGCTCAGACAATTCTCTGAGACTGTAAGCTGCATAAAAGGTGTCTAACTGCTCTGACAGAGGAAGTTTTTTCATCTGGGAGTTCCTTCTACCAATGATGTTAGAGGACCCTGGCTTGTAATATACTACTTTTGCATGAAATGTACATAAAAAAGAAACAAAAAAGATGAGACAAAATGAAATTAACCATATTTTAAAATATCTTAATTTTATTATTTTTGGTTTTAAAAAACCTTTTTAATATGGTTAATAATGATACAATTTTTGTAAGAATAATATGATTTAGCATTTTCATTATTTTTAAAAAGACAGTCCTATACCTTTGGAACAGAGCAGTTCTGAAAACAATACTAATTTATTGGAAATTAGCATTCATTTAATTGGTTCAATGTAACTTTCTAATTAGGCAGGTAAAATTTATTTTAAATGATAAATCTTTATTATACACAACACAAGAATCACATAATGGGTCAAAACCACTAATAAATATCTCTTTTTAAGGGGAGTCATATTTCTCTAGAAATGATATTCACCATCACAATGCAAAAACAACAAGCAAATATGAATTGTTTCTGATGTTGACTCCACAGAAAGTTTCTGATTTAAGTCAGTTACTCATCCTTTATGTGATTCTGCTTAGTGGATTGGAGGATACCTTAATTTCCAATTTTGTATGAAGGAAAGGAGCAGCCAGTGCAAAAAGGGAGAGCAATGTATAATAAGGCTGGAAAAGCAGATTGGGAAAAAGTTGTGAAAGGCTGTCAGAGTCAAACAGAATAGTTTACAATTGATCGTAGAATCAACAGGAAACTAAAGGTTATTGACTAGGGAAGTGACATAGTAAGATATGCTGAAGGAAAATCATATTAGCAAGTTTGTGAGGATGAACTGAAGTGGAGAGAGACTTAAGGAAGAGAAAGCAATTAGGAGGCAATTGTGATAGTCCAGGAGAGGTGATAAGGGCCTGAAGTGGGATGGTGGCTATGGGAGTAGAGAGATGGGAATGGATTTAAGAGATGCAGAGATGAAAATATCAAGATTTGGCAACTACTTGGATTTGTAAAGTGAACAAAGGTGAGAAGTCAAGGACAGTAGATAATTGGAAGGATGATAGTCTTCTTTACTCATAGATATATGTTTATTTTTATTTTTATTTTTGCTGAGGCAATTGACCCTGGGCAAGTCACTTAACCCCACACAGCTAGGAAGTGTTAAGTGTCTGAGACCAGCTTTGAACTCAGTCCTCCTGACTTCAGGGCTGGTGCTCTATCCATTGCCTCACCTAACTGCTCTGACAGAGAGATATATGGAAGTGGGACAGGTTTAAAGGGAAAGTATGTAATGAGACTGATAATGCATATTGCAATACCCATTCCTATTAATCCAGTGAAACTTGCTTTGTCACACCAAAGATGAAAAGCTTGAAGGAGGGCAACCCAACCAGGGCTCTTATTCATTCCTGATATGGGCCCCTGGATCAAGCTTGGGTTATAGATGTACATTCATTTTTTTACATATTTCCTTATGAATCATGTTGGGAGAGAAAAATCATAACAAAAGGGGAAACTACAAGAGAAAATGCTTATTTTTCAACAATCCCTCCAATATTAATTACTTAAGGTCCCTTCTGGCTCTAAATCTGAGTCTATAAAGCTATGGGTATACAGAAGAGGGAAAGCTGAGATCTGAAATAGTTGGGGTGTGGAGTTAGGAGGAGGTGAAAGGGGACTGAATAGAGAAATATAGGTCATACTGGGTAAAGGATAGATGTGGGATGGTGGAAATGTGATTGGAACCACCTTTTCATGCTCGAATTGATTGATCCCCAATTTGGAGTTATTCTATACTGCTACTTTAGGCTCCTGTCATGATCCCTACTTCAGATACCACTGCTCTAAAGAACTTGGTGAATTATTTCCTTAAAATGGTTGTTTAATAGCATTACCCAGGATTATTGAATTATCAATTTTTAGAATTCCAATATTTGTACGAACATCGAGGTTTGACTTTTTTTTTATTTGCCTCTTGGATGGATTAGGATGAAGTTCTGAAGAGTAGTTTCCTCAGTGCCACAGTTAAGATTGCCATAACACTCAAAAGAGAGAATTCAGCAAAGGGCTACACATTCAAACAGCTCCCAAGTCTAATAGACTGTATACTGGTGAGTGATAACCCATTTATACCATGAAGACTGTTCTTTCACCAAGACACAGGTTGGAAGGGAGTTGTTACTCTTATACAATTAGTCTTAAATTAGAATTAATGACCTTTCTTAGTCCAATTATACATGGAAAGTTGGAAAGTCATCCAATTAATTTCTTTGGATCTCAGAGTTTTTTTTTTTAAATCTGTAAAATTATGTTAATGGAGGTAGTACCACAAAAATAAAGACATTAGGTCTGGAACTTGAGGATCTGAATTCTAATTTTTTTTATTGAAGCTTTTCATTTTCAAAACATATGCTTGAATAATTTTTCAACATTAACACTTGCAAAATCTGGTGTTCCAAAATTTTCCCTCCCTTTCCCTCTAGATGTCAGGTAATCTAATATATATATATTTAACATGTTAAAAATATATGCTAAATCCAATATATGTATGCATATTTATACAATTATTGTGCTGCACATGAAAAATCAGATCAAAAAAGGAAAAAAAATGAAAAAGAAAACAAAATACAAGCAAACAACAACAAAAAAGTGAAAATGCTATGTTGTGATTCACACTCAGTTCCCACAGTCCTCTCTCTGGGTATAGAGGCTTTCTTTATCACAAGATCAGTGGAACTGGTCTCAATCCTCTCACCGTTAAAGGAATCACATCCATCAGAACTGATCTTCATATAATCTTGTTGTTGCCATATACAATAATCTCCTAGTTCTGCTCATTTCATTTAGCATCAGTTCATATAAGTTTCTCCAGACCTCTCTGTAATTATCCTGTTGCTTGTTTCTCATAACAATAATATTCCATGACATTCATATACCATAACTTATTCAGCTATTCTCCAACTGATGGGCATTCACTCAGTTTCCAGTTTCTTGCCACTACAAACAGGGCTGCTACAAACATTTTTGCACATGTGGGTCCCTTTCCCTCCTTTATAATCTCTTTGGGATATAAATCTAGTAGAAACACTGCTGGATCAAAAGATATGCAGTTTGATAGCCCTTTGGGCATAATTCCAAATTGTTCTCCGGAATGGTTGGATCAGTTCACAACTCCACCAACAATGTTATCAGTGTCCCAGTTTTCCCACATCCCCTCCAATATTCATCATTATCTTTTCCTGTCATCTTAGCCAATCTGACAGGTGTGTAGTGGTACCTCAGAGTTGTCTTAATTTGCATTTCTCTGATCAATTAGTGATTTGGAGCTTCTTTTCATATGACTAGAAATGACTTCAATTTCTTTATCTGAAAATTGTCTATTCATATCCTTTGAACATTTATCAACTAAAGAATGGCTTGTGAATTTCAATTTTTACTCAGCTATTTGCCACTTATTTGACCATGATAAATTCATTGCACCTGCTGGAGCCTTTTATTTGTCTATAAAAATAATTAGGAAGTTAAGGTAGAATAACCCTAAAATCCCTTGCAGGATTTTGAACTTATAAATAAATCTATAGCCCAGTTCAGCCATTTATCCATTTATAACTTTATGCAATCTTGTTATAATGGTTCATTGTGGCATAGGTGTAACTCAGGGTTTTCAAGGGTCAGCATAGATATACAAGCAGAGAAATACAAAATGTAAGCAGATTTTACTATTCTGGAGAAAAGATTCCAGAATAGTTCTAGCAATAAGTTGTGCTATTTTCTGAGGACCAGCCTACCTAGGGAGAGACTCATTACAAGCATGGTAGACACAATGTAATGAAATTTTTGGTCATGATAACCCATGGAAAGGTGAAAAATTCATAATGGCCATCATCTCTGCATGGATCCTTCCATTTCTTCAATGATGTTAAGAATGACGGGAAGAGAGAGAGAAGATAGTAAGTAATTTTTAAACTGCTTGAGTCAGAATACTTTAATTTCTTGAAAAGTGTTTAAAATTCTTAATGTCAAATGAAGCATAAAACAAGAAGATATGTGCTCACCAGAGAGTTTACCACTGCTAGAGAATGATGTCTGGTATAGAATTGAAATAGAAAAAAATAGATTACTTATAAATGGTGAACGGAAGGTTAGAATGATATCTCTCCTTGAAAATAAACACCATATTTTTTTAAATCATTGTTTTGTTGATGCTATTTAGCTAGAAATCATGTAGATCACAATAGACTGCAACACATTGCCAGTGAAGACTTGCCTGAGAGAAACAAAAATTGATACAATTGAAGAAATACAATTGGAAAATTAGATGGGCCTGGTTAAGATGATAAAGTGAATGATTTTTTAAAAAGTCTAGATTTTTCATTTAACATTCTTGCAAATATGTGAGGGGGAGAAAGATTTCAGATTGAGCAATTATAAAAAAAAACCTGAGGAGAAACAACAAGCTCTACTGTATAGTCCAAAATTTTACAAAAACCCGTCATCAGCTGGTGAGAACTAGGAGAGGGATGGCCCAAAGGAATCCAGCTTGAGTGACTTTGAAAACAGGAATGCAAAAGAATTTAGAACAAGTGCCAGTAACCAGGCCCAGAATATATGTGCAATGGAAGAAGAGGCCAGGCAAAAATGTCTATGCAAACTCCAATGAACCAGCAACAAAGCCAGGAGAGTCTGAATGAGGACAATGTGAATTAAGACTGATGGGGGGAAGGAGGAACATAATCTCCTAAACTTGACATTTGTAGCCAGATCCTGGCTCAGGCATTTCAGAACTGGAGATCCAAAGTCAGATCTCATAGATCCACTAAATAAGATCAATGGAAACCATAACTGGATAGAGGGTCAATTCTGTACTTGAGAGCCCATGGAGCCTTGCAACGAGCTTGAGGCCAATGTAAACTTCAAGGTCACAGAAGGAAATGAAATAAATTTCTTATTAATGATCATATGAAGAAAAGAAAACAAAGAAACAGAGAAAAATCAAGATCAGTACTCACAATGTACTTTCAGAAGTCAGTGATAGAAATCAGAGATTGAGGCAGAGGGTGGGACCTAGTACCATTCATTCCCTCCAGAATGGGATGGCAGAAATATTCAAATTAAAGAGGAGGTAAGGTCAATAGCACTTCCAAAACTATCCAAATGTAATGGAAGGTATGTAACCTGGCATAAAGCCACATTGTGAGACCTAGAAATAGGTCTAGAATTAAGAAACTAGAAATAAGAGTAAAGAAATACTATAGATTATGAGAAATCCAAGAAGCAAACCTAGAAGAAATTGTTTTACATCAAATGTAAGAATAATCTTAAAGAAAAAAATGGTATTTTGACAGGAATTTTAAAAAAGGGATACAAGAAATGAAGCAAGTGATGAAAACTAAATAGAAAACAAGACAGAAAAGTGGAAGGAGAATAAATCTTAGAAAAGAAAACTTTAAAAAACCTTGCACAAATTGCATAGTCCCTAAAAAACAGAATTGATGAATGTGAATTCAATGATTCCATAAGACAATACACAAAAAACAGAACAAAGTGAAAAGATTGAAAAAATTAGAAGAAAATGTAAAGTATTTACTATCAAAATCAAAATATATCAAGAGGAAATAAACAGTAAGTCATTAAAAGAATCATTAAACTCCCTAAAAATTATGACCAAGCAAAAAACCTGGATAGCATATTTTAGTAAATCATAAAAGAAAACTGCTCAAATCTATTAGAACGAGAACAAAATGAAAATAGAAAAAAAGGATACATTATTTCCTCAAAGAAATCTCAAGTTGAAAAGTCCCACAAGTGTCATAGCCAAAATTGCTTGTCTCCAAACCAAGAAAAAATATTACAGAGTCAAAAAGAGTTTCTTTACCAAAGAGCAACAGTCAGGATTATGATTATGCACCTACATATAAATAAAAAATCTTGAATTACATTATATGAACAGGAAAAAGACAAAGATTTATATCCAAGAATAACGCCTTGAAAAATGGGAAAATTCTAAATGAGAAAAAATGGAATTTTGGTAACAAAAGAGAACTTTCAAGTGAAAAGACCACAGTTAATTAGAATCATAAAATGCAAACACAGTAAACTAAATACAATGGTAAATTCACTTGAGCTATTGGAAAGGACTAAATGATGATGAAGTATTTACAATCTAATATATTGGGGAAAGAGAATGACTTCACTATTTGTAAGGATTACAAAGTAAGTAAAATAACATATAGATGAGAGAGTTTTATTCTATCTGGTTCTGAGAATGAAGAAAAGAGTGTGGGGAAAGGAATACTCAAAGGAAGAGACAAAAAGGGGAAGGAAGAAATACACTATTTTGAATAATTGGGAAGAGGAGGATGAAGAGGAAGATGAAGACGAGGAGGAAACAAAGCTAGAAAGGAAAAAGAATTAATGGATGTGAGATTAGTAAAGGCCCAATTAAGAATTGTAATTGTGAGTATGATGGACTTATCATAAAAGTGGAAGATAGCAAAATGGATTAGAAAGCAGAATTCAAACAGTGTGTTGCTTACAAGAAACATGACTGTAACATAAATATTCAATCACAACTAAAATGAGAGGCTGGAATCGAATTTATTATACCATAGGAGAATTTTAAAAAGCATCGTCATTTCAGACAAGGCCATAGAAAAAACAGATATGGTTAGAAAAAATAAGTAGGGAATACAGGATCGTTTTGGTAATGAAGACATAAACATAAACAAAGAGGAAATAAAATTATCTATTTTTGAGGATAAAATGTAGCTAGACCCTAGAGATTCAACTCAAATTGAAAACATAGTAGCCAAATAATGAAGTAGGGTATAAAATAAATTCCCCAAATCATTACTTTTCTAAATATTATCTTCTCCAAATACTTAGTCTAGAGTAAAACAATTCTGTTATAAATAACTACTGGCTATATAAAATATATTGGAGTCTACCTAAATAAAGCACATAGGAAACATGACTACAACCACAAAATACTCTTTTAGAAATAAAGACAGGCAAATACAAAGAGTCATCTAAGATGAAAAGATAGAAATGAATTATGGTATGTACTGTTGGAGAGAATAGCCGTGCTGACATCGCTATTCCATTAAAGTATGGAAGTATCTCTTTTTTCCAGAACTACATTAAGCACACAAAAATCCACAAATATACTCACAAAAAAGCCAATAATTATGCACGTATATATACACATACATGTAGCTGTAAATACCTAAATTCTGCTCAGTTTAATACAATATAGAAAACTTAGTACTGATCTTCACAGAATATATAGTTCAATAGGGAGTATAAGACACTGATGGAGAATCAAAGTAATATCCCATGATAGCAACTTGGGTATAGTGTGCAGGTAGGATGTGAGTCCCGAGGTATTACTTCAATTGTATGAGGAGCTCTGGATGTAGAAATTCCCTACATCCATATAGCTCAGCAGATTTTTTGTACTTTACGATCTAGTGAATAGCTAGGGGCTTGGAAATTTAATGATTTGCACATGGTAATATAGCTATCATGTGTTAGCAACTCAGACCATTTCTTTTGAACCCCTAGGATGATCCTGCATCTATTATGCCATATTGCTTCTAATTACTATTAAAGAAGAGTGAAAGGAAGTGCTAAGTGAAATTCAACAAGGAAAATTGATATAGATAGGATAGAGAATCAATAAAACTTCAAGGAGGAGGAGTTAGCATTTGAGTTTAACATAAAAAATATAGTGGTTTAATAGACACAAATGGGAAAAGGTGGAGGGAATGTCTGAGCAAAAGCAAAGTTCAGAGATCATAGGACATGCTCAGTGGGTTAAAATGAAACAAGACTGGAAAGGTATAGAGCAGTATTAGATTTTGGAAGACCTTGGCTGCCTGTCAAAGGTCTCTGAACTAGATCTGCTAGGATTTAGAAAACCGTTAATGATTTTTAAGCAGAGAAGTTATTTGACCAGAACTGCAAATCTGGAAAGATATGGAAGATAAAGAAGAAGTGGAGGTGGAAGAGTGGAAGTAGGAATACAAACAAAGATTTATTTATTGCTTATTATGTGCAGTGTGCAAAAGTTAGATTGTTTGAGGGTACCATTCAGCTGCCACGGTGATCTTCCTAAAGCATAGGTCTCTGACCATGTCACCCATCCAATTTAATAAACTCCAAAGATTCTCCATTACTTCTCAGATCAAAAATAAAATTCAGTTTACCCCCGTCTCTTATTTTACAATCCAGTGACTCTGTCCTCATTTCTATTACTCATACAGGACATTCTGTCTCTTAATTCTGTACATTTTCACTGGCTGTTCCCCAAGTCTGGAACTCTCTTCTTCCTTTTCTCTGCCTTATACCTTCCTTCAAGACTCATCTCAAATCCCACCTTTTGCAAGGGTCTTTACAGGTGTTCTTCCCCCTCCCCAACATCCTCGTTCTCAATATTTCTATCTGAGATTGCTTCCAGTTTATTCCATATATATCCTGGATGCAAATACTTGTTTGCATTTTGTCTCCCCTATAAGAATGTGAGATCTTTAAGGACAGAAATGATTTTTGTCTTTCTTTGTAGCCCCAGTACTTATCACAGTGCCTAGAATATAGTAATCATTCAATAAATACTTGTTATCTTAATTTGAGGATAGGCCTGAGAAATATGCATGTTTTTTCCCCACAGAGTGGCTAAGGTCAATATTGGGAAACCAACTATCAATGGTTTAATCATAAGGGGATGTATTTATTTATTTTATTTGGTTACTGAAATTCATGACATTACCTACCTAACCATGAGGTATTTGTAATCTGCATATGGAAAAGCTTCTATACTGATGAAATGACAGATTCTGGAAAGTGCTTGGGGACATTGATGACTTTTGTTAGTGGCTAGCTAAAGTATTTTTACTTTATTTGCATCTTTTGGTGCATGCCTTTGTGCAGAAAACTACTCTTCTTCCCATTTGTATGGAATAAGGAATTGGTGTAATGGTGTCTCAGGACCTAGAAGTGGGGTTGGCACTATATCTTGTAGTATAGAGTGTTATAGATCTCACCTTTGCCAATTCTCAAGATTAGAAATGTCTTGGCAGAATTTTGATCCCAAGTAGAGAATATGAAGCCCTTGTGGTCTTCCCTTTCTGGGTTATGACTATTTGGAAAGTAATCCAAGATAGTTGACAGAACTCTGCTTTTCTCACTAATTTGACTTTGTCATTCTTATATCAGCTTTCAGAAGGAACCTCAAGAATTTTTTGACTCATATTTTCAGCAGAAGAGCCTACACGTTATCGGCACACTGAGGTATTTATTCTCTTCAGGACAGCAAACATTAGTTCTTTATATAGAAATTCAAAGCTAGAAACCTCAGCTAGGCCCCTACCCTCCTAAGCATAGACAGATAAAGGAAGAAGGTTCTGTGGCCATGAATGGGAGGTGAGAATATTAAGGTCCAAGCCTTAGGCATTTTGTGCTCTGGCCACAAAATGAATTCTCCATCCTGGGCCCTTACTGAGCCATAATCCCAGCTATAGATTTGTTTTTAATCCTGGCTGCTGTTTGAATCCTAACTCAGGTTCTAACTTAGCTACTTACCTTTTATTTTTGTCCCTATGTTTATTTTATTTATATTTTAACATATACATACATATATATAATATATACATATGTAAGTATGCTTACATATGCATATACACAGATACATGTCTATACATATATTATATATATACATATACAAATACACACACACACACACATATATATATATATACACATCTACATCATACATACATACTTTTTTCCCTAATAGAATAAAACCTCCTTAAATGCAGAGGGACTATTCCATGTTTGTCTTTCCATAGCTAGCATAATCCTTGGCACACAGGAGGCACTTGATAAATGCTAATTGATTGATTGATTAGGTATATTCTAGAACTTCAGCCACAGACCTGACTCTAACCATGGTCATAGATTGGACAAGACTAAATAAACATCTGAAGTAGACTGAGACTTAACTTTGGTCTCAGATTTGGTTCTAATGCATCCTTATCCTACCAGCTGTCTCACAAATATCTGCTGTGAGTCCCAGAATAGAATAGGTGTTTGTCCTCATTTAGATAATCAATCAGTTAATTGGGCCTCTATTATCTGTTCTTAAGCACAGGTTTGACAATGTCACTCTCCTACTTAATAAACTCCATCTTGCTCCCTGTTGCCTCTGCTTATAGCTTATATCCTTTAATAGTATTATTAAACATCATCATTTAATTCAAAAAATGATACACTTTTAGATTTTAAGTTATTTTCCATTTTAACTCTCCATTCTAGGACTCACATGCATTAGTAGAGACAATTTTCTCACTTGTTCCTAATACCAGTGAAATCACATGACCGGTTACTCTCCTCATCAGCATCCCTATCCTCATCCCTATTTCCTATCCTCAGCCTTCTCAGGGACCCTATATCTATCCATGTCTCCTAGGTCTTCAGTGAGGCAGGAATCTTACTTTTTGATATCTTTATTCTATCACTGAATATATTTTCTTTGTGTGTCTCTTGCCTCAGTTCCCTACAACCAGGTCTCAGTACAAAGGTCAAAACTAAAGTGCTCAAGATCTGCTTTGAAAGCCTGTTCGTGCTTCCAACCACAGAGATGTTAGCAGGCAGTCTTTCTGGCCAGGAGATTCCACCTGATGTCGAGGTAATATAATAGTGCTCCTTGTTGAGGTCATCTGGCAAGATCTGGCTATTGGGAGATGGCACCAAAACTGGAAATGGATTGGTCCTGGTGGAGAGAGCACCCCTTGGTTAAGTATATAAAAGGAGACTTCTGTAATGAACTGGAAAGAGCACTTGCTAGGTTTGAAGTCAGAAAACCTGGGTTGGAATCTGTGTTCTGCTACCTATTTACCTATGTGATTTATGGAATTCATATTGATTGTTAATTTTGATCATATATAAACTGAAGGAATTTAACAAGATGACCAACTGGCTTTAAATCCTATGCTCCATTGGTCCTAATCACAGTAGTAGGAGTGACTTTATTGATCAAGGGGAGAGACAGTGTTTTGCAAAAACTGAGGATCAGGAAACTTAAGATTAGGCCCAAATTTGCTATTTTTTTGCCTGTGAGAAACTGGGCCAGAACGTTTGAAAATAATGAAGTGCTGTGCAGATGCAATAGATTATGATTATTAAAAGAAAATTTTTTTCAACTGGAAAGGCTATTAGACACTGAAAGAGGCCAGGCTGGATCCATTTTGTCTGGAAATCCTTAAGAAGCATCTTCCTAGGAAAGCTGGGCATTTCTGCATTTATCTCACAAACACCCTTCAAGGCAAGAAGGATAATTAAGATCATTTCCATTTTGTGAATGAGAAAACTGAGGCTTGGAGAAATTAACTGACTTTTCCACAATCACACACTAAGTATTAAAAAAGGAATTAGACTTTCATTCTTTTGACTATCAGATAAGCATTTGTAATAAAATATGCTGTTTTTCAAAATTAATTAATAATTGTTTTTATAAACCACTCATTTATTCATTTGACATTAATTAAATTCCCATTGTGTTATAGTACTCTACTAGATACTGGAAGAGATATAAAGACGGAGTGAAAATCTTGGACACTACAAGACATTTACAAATAATGGATAAAAATAATACAAGATAAATACATAAGGGAGGTACCAAGTACTGTGTGATATTTGAGGGCAGAAAGAACATTGTAAGAATATACACTGAATAGAAACCTTCTTTTGTTAGTTCTCAGGGGTAGAATAAGACAGGAGTTGGGGAGACTACTGTTGAAGAGCTCTTGAGGCTTTTTCAGAGCAGATATGACTCATAGGATCACAGGATAATAGATTTAGAGCTAGAAGGAACCATGTAGTTTAATCACCTTTTTTTTACAGATGATGAAACTAAGATTCAATGAGGTTAAACAATTTCCTTAAGGTAACACAGGTAGGAAATGACAGGGTTGGGATTTGAATATGCCTTCCATATCCACACCCAGTCCTCACTGTCCTATCCCACCTTGTCTCTATCAAGCCAAACTTTGAGATACTAGAAATGACTTGGGTTTGTTTTGATTTTCTGCATGTAGAGCCTTCATACCAAGACTATGGAGACCCTTGATCAGCTTCTCCAGAGTTTCCTCTCTGAGAATCAGACAATGGAAGAGCTCCAGTTTCTCCTGGAGGTGAGAGATGGAAGTGATGACATCAGCAAAAGGCCTCAAGTCCCTCTCTCTATATCTCTCCCTCCCCTTTTACCAAAGGCTCATTTTGCAAATTGAGGGGTTACATTTAGGCTTTATTTCCTTTTGGATAAGTAATACCAAATACAGCTTTGTATCAGATGTTTCTAAGTAGCCAGAAATCTGGCTGTGCATTAATTAGCCAGGTGGATTTAATTTGTTACTTTTACTTTGGCTTTTTTCCTACAGTAAAGTACTATAAAGATGAGGATGAGTAATTCAGGATCTCCATTGCTTGTAAACATAACCTTGCTCCTAACCCCTTTTTCAAATTCCTCCTAGCTTTAAATGAACGAGTTCAGAGTTCTAGTCTCATTGTGATGGCTTGGTATGGACCTAAGAATGAGTTTTCCCTTGAAGTGAACACTATAAATTATGCTTAGGGGGAAAATGTGTTTAGACTCTGTACTTAGTGGATTTAGTAGGCATTGGGGCTTTAATTTAATTTAATCTAATCTGTATTTCTAAAATTATTGTGCAATACCTCTCTTCCCCTTTTTAGTTGAACTCCTAAAGACAAACAAACAATTCTGTCTATATTTGCTGATTCAATTTCCTATTCTTTCAGTCTCTTATTATAATCTGGCTCTTAACCTCATCATTCAATGAAACTATTCTCTCTGAAGTTACAAGTGATCACTTGTTTACTAGTGCTTATGTCCTTTTCTCTATCCTACTTCTTTTAGACCTTTCTGTGGCTTTTTACATCATTAACCACCTTCTTTTTCTGGTCACTTTATCTTTTCTGGGTTTTCCTTTAATTTCTCTTTTGTTTCCCTATTTATCCATGTGCTCTTTCTTAGTCTCCTTTGTGAAATCTTTATCCATGTCCCATCAATAACTGTGGATATTCCTAAGTCTCTTCTCTCTTTGCATTTTCTCTTTTGATGACTTCATCAGTTTCCATTGTCATCTCTATACAGATAATTAACATATTGATATATCCAGTCCTAGTTTTTCTCCTGAGCTCTAATTCCATATAACTTTCTATTGGATATTTTAAAATGGGTATCTCAAAGAGATCTTAAATGTAATGAAACAGAACTCATTTTCTTTCTTTACAAACTTCTCTCCTTTACAAAACTTCACACAGCTAGTAAGCATCTGAGGTCAAATTTGAACTCAGGTCTTCCTGGCTTCAGAGCTGGTATCTTATCCACTATACTACCTAGTTGCACCCATAATATTTTTCCAGTCCCCTAAGTTCATCAGTTATTCTTAATTTCTTTCTACCTTTTTTATATTTCACTTCTCTGCCTACTCATAGAATCACTGATTTGGTTGATTCAGGTCCTCATCACGTTTCATAGACTATTGCAATGGTGTTTCAATTGATCTCCCTCACTTCTAATCTATTCTTGACAGAGCTGCAAAAGTGATTTTTTTTTGCTGAGGCAATTGAGGTTAAGTGACTTGCCCAGGGTCACACAGCTAGGGAATGTTAAGTGTCTGAGACAAGATTTGAACCCAGGTCCTCCTGACTTCAGGGCTGGTGCTCTATCCACTGCACCACCTAGCTGCCCCCAGAGCAGCAAAAGTGATTTTTTAAAAGCATAGATTTGATCATGACTTTCTCTTTCCTTAGAATAAAAGATAAATGCCTTGGCTTTGGCTTTTGAAGCCCTCCAAAACCTGGCCCCAATCTATTTTTCCAGCCTAATTATACTCCTCTCCATATTTTATGGTCCTGCCAGATTGGCCTTCACATTGGCCTTTACATAGATGGATCCATCTTCCATCTCCGTTCCTTTGTACCTGCTACTTTTCATTCCTGGAATGCACCGCATCCTCATGTCTCCTCATAGAATACCTGACTTCCTTCAAGGTTTTTACCACTTTCTACATGAAAATTTTCCCGATTTTCCCAATTACTAGAGCCCTATTTTCTTGTGTTGTATTTAACTACTTTGTATTTTATTTTGTAAGGAAAAGGGTGAATAGTGTTCCAGGTCTGGAGTCAGGAAGAGACTCACCTTCCTCAGTTCAAATCTGACCTCAGATGCTTCCTAGCTTTGTGATGTTGGCCAAATCACTTGAACCTTGTTTGCCTCAGTTTCCTTATCTGTAAAATATGCTGAGAAAGAAATGCTAAACCACTCTAGTATCTTGGCCAAGAAAAACCCCAAATAGTGTTACAAAGAATCAGACATGATTGAACAACATCAAAAATTTATTTTGTATCCATTTCTATGTATACATATTATCTTCTCCATTAATAATAGGTAGCATTTATATTGCAGTATATATACAAAATATTTTGCATATATTATCTCATTGGATCTTGAGAGTAAAGATTGTTTCACTTTTTGTCTTTGTATCTTGACACCTAACACAGGGCCTGGTACATAGCAGGTGTTTAGTAAATGTTTGTTAGTTGATTGAGTCAGGAAGATAATAAGTTCCTATATATAGGATTTTAAGGTTTGCATGATATTCCTTATGCCTCTTCCAAATAAGAAGTCTGAGGTTTTTTTTCCCTACTTTTGAAGCTTTATAACCTTCTCATTGCCAGAGAACCACAGCTGGACTTGCTATCTGGAGCTCCTCTCCTGCACCTCACAGCAATCTGACCACTTCCTGAGATAACTTAAACAGTGCTTTTTCAAACATGAAGTCTTTATCTTAGATCATTAGTGACATCATGGAGTCACAGAATTTCATAGTTGGAAGGGACTTCAGGAGCTATCCATTCTAACCCATACCTGAAACCTGAATCTCCTCCATAAAATATCTTATTTAAAGAGTTTTAGTGACATGCTACCCATTAAAGTAGTACATTCTACTTTTGTCTAGCTAGCTCTGATTATTTTTCAGGATGTTCTACCATCAAAGTTAAATTTTCTGGAGCCATATAGAATGTGTCTATTCACTCTTCCATTGACTTACTCTTATTATTATCTAGTCCAACTCCCAATGAATCAATCAACAAGTATTGTTTATCATCCATTATGTGCCAGACACTGTTAGGTTCCAAGATACAACAAATACTTGAAAACCCCTAATATTTCCCCCTCATATATATTAGTTTAATTTCCTCTCCTTACCTAGACTACATACTCCCTGAAAACTGGAACAATTATATCCTACTTCTCTTCCCAAAGAAATGCTCTGCAATAAATAGAGCATGTTCTTTCTTCTTGTGTAAGTATCCTGAAAGTTACAAAATCTAAGGCATCCATTTACCTCCTAGTCTATTCTGAAAGACTCAATTTCAAATTGGTGATATGAAGATCAGAGAAAGAAAATGAATAGAAGTTTGAACTTCAGAGTTGGAAGGTCTTCCTTTGAGTCGAGGCTGTGCCCCTTACCAGATATGTGATGCTGGGTAATTAATAGACTCATGGGATGGTAGCATTAGGTGGGACTTGATAAATTAACTCCTTGTTTTACTAGTGAGAAAAATGAACAATGCTGTGATAGAAGATACACACAGAGAGGAAGTGACAGAAACAGGTCTCCTGGACTCTAGGTCCAGAACTCCAGGGCTTTTTCTACTTTTCTCTACTGTCATATAATCTGTCTAAACCTCAGTTTTCTCATTTATAAAGTTGGACTAATAGTAGGGCATAAACTAGAGATAACAAAGTATTTTACAAACTATAATACACTACATATAAACACTCATTATTATTAATAATAGACAATTAGTATTTATTACGCACCTATTCTGTGCCGAGCAGTTTTGATGTGTTGACTGATTATTTTTATATCTTTTCAAATGTCCATCTCATAGCTATACACACAGTGGAAACTGTATATAGGTTTATTTACTAGATATATCAACATTGTAATAGGAGGAATGTAAAATTGGGGAGCAGGGAATGGTGGTATTATGACAAGTTGAAAGGAAGGGTGAATATATTCAGGGAATGCTAAAACTTTGAGGTGCCCTTCATATCATGTCACCTTGTTATCTATCTAATCAACTTGCCCACAGGGCTAACCATATTCAAACATTTATTCAACAATTTTAGTAGGTGTGCATGGGGTAGGGTAAAGAAATGAGGAAGAAATCAGGACTACAGTGACTTTAACTTAGTTTTCTTTTTCTTGCTTCACCTGCAGCATTTTGAGCCCTGGCTCATGACCAATGAGCCTAATGAGAGGCTTTGGGCCCTGCAGACTGCCTTGAAGCTCCTGCAGTATTCCCAGCAAAACTTGAATCTAACTGTAAGTTAAGAATCAACCCCTCATTTTTCTCTGCATTGCTTTTGTTTGTACAAAAACCTTTTAACTTAATATAATCAAAATTATCTATTTTGCATTTAATAATGTACTTGAGTTCTTCTTTGGCCACAAATTCCTTCTTCCTCCACAGATCTGAAAGGCAAACTATCCTATGTTCTTCTAATTTGTTTATAATATTCTTTATGCCTAAATCATGAATCCATTTCGATCTTATCTTGAGGTGCAGGTCAATGCCTAGTTTCTGCCATGATCATTTCCAATTTTCCCAGCAGTTTTTGTCAAATAGTGAGTTCTTATCCCAAAGGTGCATCAATATTCATTAGGGAAATTGGTCTATAATTTTCTTTCTCTGTTTTGATCCCATCTGGTTTAGGTATCAGCACCATGTCTATGTCATAAAAAGAATTTGGTAGGATTCCTCCTTTCCCTATTTTTCCAAATAGTTTTCATAATATTGGAATTGATCTTAAAATGTTTGGTAGAATTCACATGTAAATCCATCCAGCCCTGGAGATTTTTTCTTAGGGAGCTGATTAATAGCTTGTTCAATTTCTTTTTCTAAAATGGGACTATTTAAATTAATCTGTTAATCTGGGCAATCTATATTTTTGTAAATATTCATCCATTTCACTTAAATTATCATATTTATTGGCATAAAGTTAGACGAAATAGCTCCTAATTATTGCCCCAATTTCCTCTTCATTGGTAGAAAGTTCACCATTTTCATTTTTGATACTAACAATTAGATTTTCTTCTTTCCTTTTTCTAATCAAATAAACTAAATATTGATTTATTTTTTGTTTTTTTCATAAAACCAGCTCTTAGTTTTGTTTATTAGTTCAATAGTTTTCTTATTATCAATTTTATTATTTATTTTCAAAATTTCAAATTTGGTATTTAATTGGGGATTTTTAATTTGTTCTTTTCCTGGCTTTTTTAGTTGCATGCCCAATTCACTGATCTTCTCTTTTTTGTTTTATGCATGTAAACAACTAGAGATATAAAACTTCCCCTAAGAACTGCTTTGGCTGCATCCCATAAATTTTGGTATGTTGTCTCATTATTGTTATTCTTTTGCATGAGATCATTCTTTAGTATCAAATTATTTAGTTTCCAATTAATTTTTGGTCTATTTTTCCCTGACTCTTTATTACATGTAATTCTTATTGCATAATGATCTGAAAAAGATGCATGTACTATTTCTGCTTTTTTGCATTTGATTTTGAGGTTTTTGTGCCTTAATATATGGTCAATTTTGTATAGGTTCTATGAACCACCAAGAAAAAAGTATATTCCTTTCTATCTCCATTCAAAATCTATCATACCTATCCACCACTCATCTTTCTCCACGCTTCATCTTTTCTCCATATAGATGCCACAGGAACTTAAGAGAGGTTCCTCCTGCTAGAAACTCACTCACTCAAGGAGCAGTGTTTGATGAGTAAAATAGCAACTGATCAAAAAGGGAAGGTTGGCCATTTGGGAAGTGTGTTCAAGGTGACTATACTCTAGGAGACAATCAATCTGTTCTATTTATCCTCTAGTAGAATAACTTCTAAAGTTTTTCATGATAAGGTTCATTAGATTTTTCTTTTCTCTTTTCCTGACCTTTTTTTGCTTATTTTGATTGGCTGCTCAACTTGGTGAGGGAGTTTTTGGCTATAAATCAGACTAGCTGTAGCTCTTCCTCTCAGGGAGAGGTTCTCTAGATACTTCCAGGCCAGCTTCTCTCTTTCCCCAACCACTTGATGTAATACATGGCTGGGAAAGTCTCTCCCTCAAAGAGAGCTTACATTCTCTTGGACTTTCTGCTAACAGATTTCCAATACTCAACATCTATTAAGGATCATGGGTGCATACCTTTAGCGCTTGAAGGGACCCCGGAGGCATCTAGTTGAATCCCTTCATTTTATGAATCAGGGATCTGAGCCCCTGGGAAGTTAAGTGACTTGGATACTAGTTGTATCAATCAGTGTTATCTAGATTACAAAATTTTATCAGTAAACAGACTATTTGGGGCTCAAGGACATGATGTTTAATGGACACTATTATTCATCATTTATTTACTTGTTAAGGGATACTTTGTTATTTACTTATCAAGGTACATTATTTACTGAGGAAATGGTTCAAAACAATCATAAATCTCTTTTTAAAAAATTCTTTATAGTGACTTACTAAAATAAACTTAAATGAATATGAACACAATTATTTTTGAAACTAGGTTTGTAACGGACTAATTTTCTAGTGCCCATTGGAGTTTACCTTGATATGAGGACATGTAGACTTCCAGATTCTTAGGAACAAGCAATGTTCCCCAAACAGATTTGGTTGTTGACAATGTTAGAAGTTTTTGAAAGATGAACAGAGATAAACAGAAGTAAAAACAATGAACAATTAGACTATTGTTTTTAACTTGAGAGGATACACTTTTAGTCAAGTTGAGGTATCAGGAATAAGATTTTAAGGAATTAAAAACTGAGTGTGGTGTGAAAAAGTAGATACAATGAATATAGACAGTTTTTTCTCAGGGTTTAGTTGCTTAAAAAATTAAAAGACAAGCCTCATTTTGGGGAAGAAGATTGGAGGCAGTAAAATAAATTTAAAATATCACCAAAGCTATTTTCTATTCTTTCTAACTGTCCAGTCAGAATCTACCTCATTGTCCTTGTGTAATATCTGTTTCAACTATATGCTGCTGGATGAGCTCTTTGTGTTGTCTATATACCACGTATAATAGCTTCAACAATAAGCATTCTTCCTTGTTTTTCCAGTGTTGTTAGACTCTCTTGAATTAGACTCATTCAATATAGCAAACTTTTTTTCTTATTTGAATGATTATGAATCCATTTAAGAAATTATGAAATATTACTGAGTTTGACACAGTTGCAGTTGCCACAAATTGAAACATCTGGAGGACCTCAAGATTTACAGGGAAGTCCTCTTTAACTTGGACTCAAAGCTGAACTTTCATATCAGTGGAAATTAACATTCCTGAGTTTACTTCTTCCTGTTAATGACATGCTTGAAATTGATGCTCCAAGAATCATTTGACAAAGTCATTTCTGTTGTCATATCATTCAAGTAAGCTTATAATTTTTGCATATATGTGGGAAATACATTGTAAAAGGAGAATTTGAAGCATTATTTTGCTTTATCAAATCAAATGCTTTTTATATTTAAACAATAAGCACAGTGGGATCTTGCATTCTTTACATCTTTCATTCAGTCTACAATGAAATATTTTCTTTGAAGCCTGCCGAGTCCCTCCTAATACCCTCACTAAGGATGTCTTTTATTGTCATAAAAATTTATGTTGGTGGGAAAGTAGATGTATTGCTTAGTAGCTATTAATATTATCTCAGTCATACTTTTGTGATATTAATAAGGAGTAAGATGTTTTTCTCTCACACCTTTGTATCTTCTCCCCCTTTATATGCACTCAGAATCAATCTCATAAACCTCTCAAAATGTCACCTCCAGCACTGACCTCATCTGTTTATCTTTGGTCTGACTGCTTTTCTCAGTCTCCTGTTGTCTGCTACTTTTCCTATACAGTTTTCTTCATTATCATTTCTACTTCCTTTGTAAGCTCTTCTGAGACTGTGATTTTGAAAGAGCAAGCATGATGCTTTCCCTCTCTTTGATGGTAAAAAAATCTCCTGTAAAAATTATTGCCATGGATAATGACAATTATAAAAGATAGAGGAGGTAAATTTGATTACATAAAATTGAAAAGCTTTTGCATGAACACATAATCAGTATAGCTAGAAAAAGAAAGGATTATATAATTTGGGCAAAATGTGTAATAAATATCTATAATGAGTCTAATATCTAGAATTTATAGATTAGCATAAATAAGATGAAAAAATCAGTTCACTCCAAATGGATAAGTGATCAAAAGATGAAACAAATGGTTCTCAAAAGAAAACCAAATTTTTAACAACTAATGAAAGATTACCCTAGATCAATAATAAGAAAAATGCAAATTAAAACGATGCCAGTTTTATTCCCTACAGTGAAAAAAAAGGTAAAGATGACAAAGGCTAGAAATAGTCAATGTTAGAGGAATTATGGAAAGACATACATTAAAAAAATAAGCAATGTTGTGAATTAGAATTCAGAAAAATCCTTTAGAATTTTGTTAAAAGAAATAACTATGATGTGCCTTTGATTTAGAACTTTTGCTGGTAGGCATACATAGTCTAAATAGATCAAATATGTTTACATATTCATAGCAGCATGTTTGTGGTAGCAAAGAATTGGAAATAAAGTTCATTGATTGAGAAATGACTGAACACATTGTGGCACATCAATTTAACATATTATTACACATTTAGAAACTAAGAATATTTAGTGGAGCATGAGAAAACCTATGAACTGATAGAATAAAACAAGTAGAACCTAGTATTCTTGTATCCAAACAAACTCCTCCTCCTCCACCCCCACCTTTTTAAAGAAGGAATAGCTCACTGGAAAGTAATGGGGGAGGGATGTATTCAAACATGTGGTGTAAAAAAGCAAAATCTACAAATAGAAAATTTTAAATTATATTTACAACTTTTCCATCTTTTGCCTGCTTTTTTGGTCTTCCTTTTGGTCAATCTTAAATGTATTTTGGAATGACCTTGCTTATTTTTAGTTTCTGCTAAGTTTTTTAAAAAATGTTTTCTTTCCTTCGCCCCCCCCCCATGGCTTTTTGCTATTTTATGGGGCATCAATGGTAATAATCTTCCAGTATTCTTCATTTATATGTCTCTCAACTTAGCAAAGAGATCAAATATTTGTTGAATAAGGTGGTTTTAAGGCTGTTTTGGCCTCTATTATAATAGTTGATTTATGCTATTTAAGTTTCTATAGCCAATTACAATAATTGAGGCTGATGTTCTTCTCCATCCATTTGCCTCCATTCAATGTCAATAACTCATTTAAATAAATCAAGCTGTAGTTGTTTTATGTGACAAAGAATTCATCACCAAGTGGTCAGTCTAATAGTGATGAACTTCTTTATATATAACTAAGCTGGTCCTTCAAATGCAGTGGTAGTCTATTAGGATAGACCCCACAAGAGACCATGCTTTATAAACATGGGGGTTAAGGAGCTGGGGATAATCTCCAATTCACAAGGAGTCATCAGAATAGGACTTTGAAGAGTATTAATATTATTATATATTGTTAGATGGCTACAGGTTATAAAATGTTATAGTCTACAAGAAGCTGAAATTGGGGATCATAAAAATGCAATGAAAAGGCACATGATAGATACAAGCAATATACATCAAATTATAAACAAGAAATTAATGAAGTCATGTAAAGGATTTTTATAAAAGAAATAGATGAATGGAAATTCTTACCAACCACATGGTAAGAATTAGAGATGATTGATGGTTATTCTGTATATTCCATTAGCATCATTGCAATGTTATGAGAAAATGAGGAAGGGCCCTAACATGTGGAGAACTATGCACACTCTTGAAATGTTCTTCCATGGAAAATGTTTGAGAGATATTCTTGTTAGGACCATGCCTGACACATAGAAAGTGGCGAATATTTGCCAGTTGGTTAACTATCTGACATAGACAAGGACCTTTCAGAATGAGCAGTTGTGGATAAAATACAGTCTGTATCAATGGAGGATCTATCACCTCAGTAACATTGCAGGTCCATTTGAGTTTACACTATGAAATGGGAGAGAACTATAGGAGCAAAGTTTGAGAGGTTGGAAGGACAGGGTTTTTTTTTAAGTGTGGGAAGATCTGTATATTTTTTAAAGCACTGTGGAGTAAGCCAATAAATAAAAAAGGCATTGAAGGCTGCTGTGCAGCCTTGACAACCCAGTTAAATTACCCAATAAATTTTTAGTAAACTTAGTTGAATTATATGATTTTCTCCATCGTTGTTCAGCAGCATGAAAGGAGTAGAAAAATGAAAAGGCTAGAGTAATACAAGATGGGAGCAAGGATTGAGTTATGAGTCAAGAGCATATAGTACAGTATGAACTTTCTGGTCAAGATTGTAAGAAGAGAAAAGTAAGTCCCAGAGTGAATAAAGAAGAGCAAGGAGAAATGTAATGACCTCCAGGTCAATCAATCAGTCAAGAAGCACTTTAAGGGTTATTTTGTGACAGGCACTGTATTAATTCTCTGAATCACTGTGATGATTAAAAATAATTTTATGAAGAATGAGACATAAGAAGATCTGGGAAGATAGGAATTTGTAATCAGAGGGGAATTTTAGAATGTATAATTTTGGAGGGAGAAAAATTATAGGTAAAGGTGAAAGCAAAATTATGACTATCCTCATCTATAACTGATGTGGAGTGAAAATTCAGATTATGCAACTGAAGAGTATCATCATCTGGGCAGCCAGATTGTTGGAGGGAATAGGCACATGAAAGTTCCTGATTATAGGGCAAATGTTGGGGACAAATGCAAGATTGACCTAGGTACTTGAGAGAAGAGAGAAAATGACTTGGGAATCATCTAGATAAAGGAGATCCAGATACTGTGATACATATAAAGAACAAATCTAAAAAATTTCCAACATAAATAAGTGAATAAATTTAAATACATTCTTTTTTTAAATAATAAAGCTTTTTATTTACAAAACGTATGAGTGATTTCTCTACATTGACTTTTGCAAAAACTTTTTTTTCCCAAGCTTTTCCCCTCCTTCCCCCCACCCCTCACCCCTAGATGACAGGTAATCTAATACATGCTAAATAGGATAAATTATATGACAAATACAATATATGTATACATATCTATACAGTTATCTTACTGCACAAGAAACATCAGATCTAGAAAGAGAAGAAGAAAAAAACAACCTAAGAATGAAAACAAAATGCATGGAAATATTCATAGAAAGCGTTAAACTGCTGTGTTGTGGTTCACACTCAGTTCCCACAAGCCTCTCTCTGGACGTATATGACTATCTTCATCGCTGAACAATAGGAACTGGTTTGAATCACATCATTGTTGAAGAGAACCATGTCCATCAAAATTGATCATCGTATAGTCTTGTTGCTGTGTATAATGTTCTCCTGGTTCTGCTGATTTCACTCAGCATCAGTTCATGCAAGTCTCTCCAGGCTTCTCTGAAATCCTCCTGTTGGTCATTTTTTACAGAACAATAATATTCCATAACATTCATATACCATAATTTATTCAGCCATTTTCCAATTGATGGGCATCTTTTCAATTTCCAGTTTCTTGCCACTACAAAAAGGGCTGCCACAAACATTTTTGCACATGTGGGTCCCTTTCCCTCCTT